>JASANE010000938.1:0-49620 GCA_030248225.1 Trileptium ribeirensis
AAATAAAGTATGCAGACCCAAATCGCTTGTCTTCTTGGCTTTCCATGCACTGGTGTCGGTCAATATACCAGGAGAACTTTAAATTATCCTATCCCCAAATAAATTACAGCGTTTTCTTACTCTCGTTGCCTGATTAATTTACGCCTTCTTTTATTGTAATGTTTTAATGTCGAATGTTTTTTATAAGACTAACCTACTGTTTTAACTAGCAACTTCTCAGTGTATATCAGTTAACACGTTGGAGCAAGACAAGGGTTAATATATTCAACTGCAAATAAATTTATTTTCGTCTCGATTTGATAGAGCGATTTGTATATCATCTTATAGCCTATGGATCTATACATGCAGGAGAGGAGAAAATTCCCAATTACAATAAAAACTCATCTGTGAAGTTCGCTATGTTCCCGCGTCTAATTACCAAACAGAACCATTATATAGCAACTATAATGTTTGGATATATAATTATGCCGCTAAATAAAATCTTGAATAAATAATGTTGCTGGTCATATTTGTTTTTGTATTGATTAATCTGTAGATTATTTTGGCACTGATATCATAATATCAAGATGTGAATTCCCAGGGGGCAATAGGGCAGGTGTCCAAATTTTTGGAGAGTTTAAGTTGTTAAATTTGCCCTATATGAATTATCTGGCTAAACTCCATGCAGCACTGAAACAAAATTGGGTGAAGAACAAGATTTATAAGATCATTCAAGAATGAGTTTACAATTTGTTCCCCAAACAAAAGTGAGCCGAGACTACAGCGAACCAGCTGTAAAACTACAATACTGTTTTGTCTGTTTTTCTGAAATACATAGCTACATTTTAAATTTTGTATTTATTTACCTTAAAGATGTGATGTGGTGATGGGAAGGCCAATTCTGTTTATAGACAATTTTGGCTCGTGACAATGTGGACCAAAGTGCTGCCCTTCACATCCTCAAAACTGAAAGTTAAGCATGTTTGTAGCAGCCGGAAAACTTATGTTGAGGGTTTCGTTGCCGAAATAATCTGAAAAAATATTCAATTTACATTTAGTTTAGCAGATTGTGTCGGGCAGAGAAAAATATTTCTGGCCCAAAAAGGTACGATTTGTTCTTAAAGTAGGACGCATAAATGGTAAAATAAATACGTATTAAATATCGCTAATTTTCAAAATTTTCTTGTTTTAGGTGCCTATTATAGCCAAACTTGTGGCCACGCAAAACTACGCTCTTTCAACACTGAAAATTTTACTTACTGTAAACTGCACGGGGTTTTACGAATATATGAGCATATGCACAATTTTCTTTTTTTCTCGTGATTTTTCATTCATACATTTCTGGCTTTTAGAGCCACTCCGGGCCCTTGTGGATATCTCGTTTAACTTAAGTGTGCTCATTAGCCTAACACATTTGTAGGTCTGGCTCGGCCTAAGTCTAGTGGCTAATGGCGGCTAGCCAAAGTTAGTTTATAGCAGCGGCAGACTGAAAAATCTGCCGCATCTTAAAGGTAGGCTATTACACCGAAACATATAGTCAATTTATGCTTGTACACTACGCCACACCACCGTTCACAAATCGGTGCACTATACTCCCATCTACGAATTGATGGAAATGTATGCCACTATCTACAAATTGACGCAACCTACACCCAACTTAGCGGATTAACGTGACACACTCAAATTGTGGCAGCTGAGATCATGTGTCCACAAACCATAGGGGTAAACTTGGTTTTATGCTCTTAGGCTTCGCGACAGAATAACAAATATACGCATGATAGGTGGGTGATTTGACATGATCTATAATTCTTTCGTTTTGAAATAAAATTGTTTCGCTTTCATATTTGGCAGTTTGTGTACAAAATGGAAAAACGATAGCGCAACAATTTATTGTATATTGAAAAGATATTACAATTTCCATAAAATATTGAGTGGAACCATAGGACCTTTTCACGTTTTTTATATATCACAGCGCCTCGTTATGTATCTGTGAAACATGGCGTGCTGTATTTTAAATAATTTTTTAACGGAACTCTTCCCTGTCTGAGGTTTTCAACAACGCAGATGTATAAGGTGGGGTCAATGAATCATGTAGTTTTATAGCGAATTAATTAATTTGACACTTGAATACTTATTTAGGTGTTATAATGATCTACTACAAGTGCTCCAAAGTAATACCAAAATAAATGCTCATATTGAATGGCCAAAAATAGATGCTGGGGTCCCACTCGAGACCCCCCTTTATACTTTCCCTGGTGCTGGAAAAATGACATCTAAAACTTTATAAAAATTACTGTCGTAGCAGTCTGACTTGGGTCCACTGGACCCACTTTATAAATTTGGCGCCGCATTGGGTTGCCATGCATATACCTGCAAACAAGGAACGGATGCCTAACGTTTAGAATGACATTGAATATGAATTGTCAAGAGATCTTGTAAGTATAGACACTGTTTTGCAAAAATTATGACGGTAATACGTTTCCGAAAGGGTCCAGGGGCCTCCTCAGACTTCTGAGGGTTAAAATTACAGGAACTTATTTGAGTTCGCAAGCGACCACATCTATCCTGAAATGCGAACCAAGTCTAGTTGCGTTGTTCCATAACCTTGAGTAGCCGATGCGCGGACGATAAGCATAAATGCTTATATCGTTACAAGGACTCCAGAAAACACACCATGAATACGAACAAACCCGCTATATGGGCACTAGACTTTGCGTTCGTGTTTCCACTATGGTGTTTAGCTACAGTGAGTACCCCATTTCAACGCTTATCGTGCTCTTGAAGGTTCGTCTCGCGGTTTCAAATAAGAAACAGCCATTATATATGTATCTCAATTAGACTCACTATCAGTAAAACTGCGATATGATAGAACACCTCGAGACTCTCATATTGCATAGCTAAATAAGTTCACGTTAGTTTTAATACCCTAAGCAGAAAATAGCAAGACATTAGTTCACCAGTATTAATAAGGTTTCAATCGTACTCGAAAAGGCACATGTTGGCGTGTTATCTTATTGTAGGTGTCATTGAGGAATGATATATAGATTGTTTATTCATGACTGAAAAACTTAATGGTTTGTGCTACTTTGTACTGCAATTTATAACAAAAGTGTTGGATGTCAAACTAAATAAGTTTGCAAAATGATTCACAGCGTTGCAATGCGCGGCGAAATCGTGCACAATTTTATCTGATATCTATTAAAAGTAAGACGCTTTTCACGAAACGAAAGTATAAAAGTAGTTGGTAAAATTGTAGCGTGAGGAGGAAACTTGTTTTGATATGCGTTCCTTGCTAAAGTGAGAACATCTAACTAATGGGTAACGACGACTTTTGCGTTATTCGTTTTAACTAGTTCATTTTTTGTAGCACTTAGGACATTGCTATTTATATAGCAATAATTAGGTCATCCACTTTTTTAAACATGTATAAACTCTTAATTTTACATAAGTAGCGTTTAGAGGCATTGTACAACATTTCAGCCTAATCCATGACCCTGATCCTGATTTGTATCGTCTTGCGTTTTTAACCTGGCCTACTTGCATGTTGTATCCAAATTTGCTGTTATTTCAAATGTTTCCAAGTAATCCTGTTCCGTTTGAATTATTTGCCTAAAGTGTGCCTCAGCACATTTATACAGACAAAATACAAAACTCTGTAGCATCGGCGACGTTTGGCTCGCTTTTGCAAGTACTTTGTAATATATATTTTATAAAGGCTTTAAGTATTAAAGTAGTATTCCTGATTTTTCCTCCTAGTGGAGTAGATGGTAACAAATAATCCTTCGTATCTCGGTCTACTCGAAGTAGCTTTTCAAATTTTTAACATGTTTACGACATTGGGCCATCGTTAGCCTCGGTGTGAGTAACCGCTGAAGATCCAAGTGGGCGTCGTGACACAAAGCGTAGGTAATTCTGACGTTGACTAGTCGGATTGAAAGGAAATGACTATAAATTTCGTCTAAGCTTTAGCATATTGCCGAAGAAAATGGTTGATTTCCTGGCAAAAGTGTTACCCATCGTAGGCATCAGTTGAAGTATATAGTGCTCAGAAAAATAAATATTGCTCATAAAGGTTACCCAATGTATAAATAGCAATGTCCTAAGTGCTACAAAAAATGAACTAGTTAAAACGAATAACGCAAAAGTCGTCGTTACCCCGTAGTTAGATGTTCTCACTTTAGCAAGGAACGCATATAGAAACGAGCTTCCTCCTCACGCTACAATTTTACCAACTACTTTTATACTTTCGTTTCGTGAAAAGCGTCTTACTTTTAATAGATATCAGATAAAATTGTGCACGATTTCGCCGCGCATTGCAACGCTGTGAATCATTTTTTGCAAACTTATTTAGTTTGACATCCAACACTTTTGTTATAAATTGGTGCAAAGTAGCACAAACCATTCAGTTTTTCAGTCATGAATAAACAATCTATTATATCATTCCTAGATGACGCCTACAATATAAGATGACACGCCAACATGCTGTTTCGAGTACAGGATTGAAACCTTATTAATACTGGTGAACTAATGTCTTGTGTTCTGCTTAGGGTATTAAAACTAACGTGAACTTATTTAGCTATGCAATATGAGAGTCTCAAGGTGTTCTCTTGGTATCGCAGTTTTCTGATAGTGAGTCTAATTGAGATACATATATAATGGCTGTTCTTTATTTGAAACCACGAAACGAACCTTCCAAAAATACACGATCAGCATTTTGAAATCGGTACTCGCTGTTTAGCGAACGCCATCATGAACACCGAACGCAAACGTATGCCCATATCACGGGTTTGTTCGTATTCATGGTGTGTTTTCTGGAGTCCTTGTAACGATATAAGCATTTATGCTTATAGGTCACGTGGGCTACTACCGTTATGGAACAACGCAACTAAGACTAACCGCATTTCGGGATAGATGTGGTCGCTTGCGAACTCAATGAGTTCCTGTAATTTAACCCTCAGAAGTCTGAGGAGGGTACACTGGACCCTTTCAGAAACGTTTACCGTCATAATTTTTGCAAAACAGTGTCTATACTTACAAGATCTCTTGACAATTCATATTCAATATCATTCTAAACGTTGGCATAGTTCCTTGTTTGCAGGTATATGCATGGCAACGCAATGCGGCGCCAAATTATAAAGTGTCCAGTGGACCCAAGTCAGACTGCTACGACAGTAATTTTTATAAAGTTTAGATGTCATTTTCCAGCACCAGGAAAGTCTGAAGGGGGTCTCAATGGACCCCGCATCTATTTTTTCGCCATTCAATATGAGCATTTATTTTGTATTACTTTGGAGCACTTGTAGTAGATCATTATAACACCTAAATAACATATTAGAGTGTCAAATTAATTAATTCGCTATAAATTTTACAGTGGTCCATTAGACCCCACCTTATACATCTGCATTTGTTGAAAACCTCAGACTTCTGAGGGAAGACCGTAGAATTCCGTTTAAAATACAGCACGCCATGTTTTTCACAGATACATAACGAGGCACTGTGATATATAAAACATAAGGAAAAGGTCCTATGCAATTTCCACTCAATATTTTATGGAAATTGTAATATCTTTTCAATATACAATAAATTGTTGCGCTATCGTTTTTTCCATTTTGCTGTTGCGCAACTGCCAAATATGAAAGCGAAACAATTTTATTTCAAAACGAAAGAATTATAGATCATGTCAAATCACCCACCTCTAGTGCATATATTTGTTATTCTGTCGCGAAGCCTAAGCATAAAACCAAGTTTACCCCTATGGTTTGTGGACACATGGTAGTATGTTAGCTGCAGCAAGTTGAGATGTGTCACGTTAATCCGCTAAGTTGCAGATGTCAGTTGCGTCAATTTGTAGATAGTGGCATACATTTCCATCAATTCGTAGATGGGAGCATATCAGTTGCGCCGATTTGTGAACGGTGGTGTGGCGTCATGTACAAGCATCGAGTAACTCTTATGTCTGCATAAACTTTGGTGTAATGCACCTTTTACCTTAAGATGTGTGCGGCAGATTTTTCAGTCTGCCGCTGCTATAAAGCTAAGCTTGGCTAGCCGCAATTAGCCACTATGACATTTTTAGGCCGAGCCAGACCCTACAAATGTGTTAGCTAATGGTACAGCTAAGTTAAACGAGATATTGCCACAAGGGCCGGAATCGGCTCTAAAAGCCAGAAATGTATGACGACAATGGAAAATCACGAAAAAAAAAGAAAATTGCTGATACATATGCTCATATATTCGTAAAACATCCATCCAGTTACAGTAGTAAAATTTTCATGTTTGAAAGAGCGTAGTTTACATAGCCACAGGGTTGGCTTGTAATCGGCGCCTAAACAAAAAATTTTGAAAATAGCGATATTTAATACGTATTTATTTTACCTGCATTTATGCGTCCTACTTTAAGAACTACTAATCGTGCCTTTTTGGGCCGAGATATTTTCTCTGCGACACAATCTGCTAAACTAAATGTAATAAATATTTTTTCACTAGTCCGTTCCGGCAATCAAACCCTCAGACATAGCCGCTCCCGGCTCGTACAAACATGCTTAACTTAGCTATTTATTTTAAATATGAAGGGCAGCACTTGGCTGCGCATTGTTGTCACGAGCCGGAATTGACTCTGTGACAGAATTCGGCCTTAGGTGCACCACATCATCTTAAGGTAAATGATGCAAAATTTAAAATGTAGCTATGTATTTCGGACGACAAAACAGTATTGTCACGTGTTACAGTCAGCTCGTTCGCTATACCTTCGCTTGGCTGTTGGGACAATTGTCTGACATTTCTTATCTTGAATGATCTTATAAATCTTGTTCTTCACCCATTTCGCGTTTCAGTGCTGCATGGAGTTTAGCCAGATAATTCATATAGGGCAAATTTAACAACTTTAGACTCTCAAAAAATTTGGACACCTGCTATCCCCCTGGGAATTCACATCTTGATCATGGTATGATCTGAGTGCCAAAAAATAATCTACAGATTAAATACGATACGAAAACAAATATGACCAGCGACATTATTTCCTCAAGATTTTATTTCACGGCATATTATATCTGGACATTATAGTTGCTGGCTGATAAGTGGTTCTGTTTGATAATAAGACGCGGGACATTACGTAGCGAACTTCACAGATGAGTTTTTATTGTAATTGGGAGAAATTTCCTCCTGCATGTGTGGTAGGTAGGCTATAATAATATAAATCGCTCTATCAAATCAAGACAAAAATAAATTTATTGCAGTTGAATATATTAACCCTTGTCTTGTACCAACGTGTTAACTAGATATACACTAGAACCGTTGGTTTAAAACAGTAGGTTAGTCTTATAAAAACATTCGACATTAAAACACTACAATAAAGAAGGCGTATAATTAATCAGCAACCATAAGAAAACGCTGTAATTATGAGGATGATTGATTTGAAGTTCTACTGATACCATTGATCCCGACACAGTGTACATGGAAAGCCAAGAAGACAAGCGATTTTCTTGGGTCTGCATACTTATTTGTGCTATGCACATCTGCACGGATCTTGTGGACACCGCCTACGAAACGACAAAAAATTTGGATAACATACCACGGGGTTCAAGGCGTGAACACGCAAATTTTGGCTGAAGTGATTTATAAAACATTAGAATAAATTATATCTAATTCCACTGAGAGTTTGGCCAGAAAAACCTAATTTAAAAATTTATTTTTAAGGATTTTAAGAGTAAACACAACTACCGTAAAATTACTCCAATGCCCATATATGCATACCTTTTACTGCACATAGAAGCCTCAGGCAAACATTATTGGTAATGCTATAATACTAATATAATTTATAACATATGGTAGACTAGCAAAAGAACTTGGGATACAAAGCTCAGGCGTCCACCTGAAATACCGTTCACGTGGAGTTGCCACACCATATTAAAAAGTTTTAAAATTGAAACTTTAACAGCAGAGCAGAAAAAACTTTCGTCTTTGAAATGGTTATAGTACAGCTACATAGCCAGTTGGTAATAGTATTTATTTGTAATAGTGCTGGCTATGCCTCGATATAATGTTATAATACATTGTCCTCGAGTAATCGCTACCAATTGTATCCAACCACGGCTTTAGTTTGACTTTTATTAAAAGGCTTGCAAAAACTCGTAATAGACATAAAAACCATTTCAGTTTTGTGGATTTACGTAAATTTTTGCTTATTAGATTTCACCGACATTTTCTTAACAGTTTGGAAGCCCAAGGCGAGATCACACGCTCAAATTTGCAACTCAAAATTTGAACGTATATTACATTGCTTAGTTTTTCCCTTTTGTGTGAATTAAAATGTGGTATCACTAAACATACTTTTGAAAAACATAATATTGCCTAACAAAGCATAATACTGGAAGTGTGTGAAACAAAATGTCAGTCAAATTCCAATTCTAATTTCAAACTACAACGACTTTGTTTTTCATTACATATATAACAAAATTTTGATCATAATTTCTTATAAATTTGAGCTGAAAATATAAATAGGTACTCTTAACAAAAATAACCTCTAGTATGTTTTATACGGAAGACTGCCTGACACTGTCAGCAGACCAAACGCCAGGGCTTTATAGCATGAAGCCACCGCACTGAATACAAGACTATTATGGGACATCAATATATTACAATAAAAATATATAACGAATCTGAACCCAGCATTAATAAAAACAATGTTGTTTGCGGTGAACCTATCTCAGTGAAAACGAAAATTGCGATAGAGACGTTAATCCGTAGGCATCAACTTTTATGATTGATTTGTAGCAGAAACTGATCACACAAGCGTAAATTTCCAGCAAAATACTAGTTCGTTGAACGATGCACTCTGTCAAAATTTGAATCTGTAATACATTCATAGCATAAAATTAAAACTATCTACCAGTCAAATTCAATTTGTTGTTTGCACCATGTAATGAATGTAACTTAGCACAATTATTATTTCTGTATACATGACGCCGTTTCTTCACAGCCGTCAATGTATGACTTAAACGTAAAGCTTTTAAACATGAAAAGTTTAGAATAGCAATGCAGAACCTACTACAAGATCTGATTTTATGTTGCCACAGTTGGGATCGTATATATATATACGAACCATTTCCAGACTCTGCCAGTTAGAAACCAAGTGAAATAACACAAGATTTACACGATTAGAGAGCGTTTTAATTTTACGTTATTCGTATTGGATTGGGTAATGTTTTAAAAACAAAATACCGTTTAGAATCACATATGTATTATTCAGTAGCCCCAGATATTTTATATAAAATAAAACCTATCCCTCAAAATTATTATGCTGCTAAAAATCTCCCCAGCCTTGAGTGTCGTCTTCAGCATCCAAATTGTCAAAATCTGCTATGCTGCTCTGACGTATCTTGAGTAATAATAGTTGATAAACTGGAAGGAGGCGCTGGAATGCTTCTTGGATGTAACTACCACAATTGTTAGACTGAAAAAAATATTGTCAAATCGAGTACAATGTTATGTTTGACCATTACGCAACGTTTATCTTAAGATGTGTGCATCATAATTAGTTAAATAATTTACGCAGTAACTGATCGTTGAGCAGTTATGTTTACGTTCAAAATTGAGAAATATTTAAATTTAGACTAAGCTCTTAGAAATATGACAACAATTTCCGTTAAAGAAAATACAATATGTCAAACTTGTGTCCAAGAACTGTAAAAATTCCGGCTTATTTTCCTCATTTACACGTTCAATTAGATGTTGATCATTCAAACAGTTTTCGAAACAAAATCCAACAAGTCTCGAACGAACAGCTGTGATTTTTAGAAGGAATAATTGTAGTATAGTAATGGGTGTACAAAATAAAGCATTCGTAACAATTTTAAACCGCCAAATTTGGAATCTTAGAATATTTGATACGCGCATACTAGGCGTTTCAAGTAGCTGAGCGAATACATAACTAGTCATGTAAACACTATTGCTGTTTCAAGCAAATTTGAGAACAACTTAAATAAATACGAAGCAATTTTATTCCATCGACTAAATATCATTACTGAAACGCTGCTATGATGTGAATGCAGGATTTAAACCTAAACTAAGCCAATGTCGCGATGGCAGTATGGCACTTGAACACAAGTTAAACTCTAACTTTATCGAGGCAGTATTCCATAGTACCGTTGAATTAAAGCGCTGTATTGTAGCACGATTCAAAGAAATATACAGTACGATGCCAGAAATGACTGTTACAGCTCGAGCAAGCCATTTGCAAATCTGGGACTATCTTACTTAAAATCTAGAAAATATTAGTCAATAACAGGATTCTAGTTTTAAATAGAATGATATTGCTTTCGAGTGAGTTGCAAGCGAGTTTCGAGAGTGCAGCGAAAGTCCATAACACCGAATACCGCAAAAAAGTCAAAACACACAACCAATAGAGGATTGGAAGAGGATAAAAATAATAAATCACTTAAAATGACTTACTTCGAGGAACAAATTTGTCAAAAGTTCATTGACTTCATTCGGATTTTGACAGTCGTCCTAAACTCAAAACAGGCACTAATTATTAATTCACACAAAAGTAAACTGAAGTGCATGCAAAATCTAGCCAAAAGACTCAAAGAGTGAAAGTCATTACTATGTTGTCACGTGTCCAGCAAAGCAGGAGTATTCAGAAAAAATTCCTAAAGCTTTTCCTTGCTCGATCTAACATTTTCTATCAGAGTTGTTTTCAATCCTGAGCAAAGATGACCAGAATATAGTTGCATGCCAGAAGAGTGAAAGCAAAACCTCTCGCGAACAGATCATGAAAAAATTGAGAATGGATCGCGAAAAATTCAGGAACAACACATAACCCATAAGTATTGAATTTTTCACGAACGAATTCCTTTATTTTTGCCGAACTGTGCATTTACGCTAGCGATCACTCTTCCAGTAAATACAATAAAAATGATAGAATCTATGACACTCTTCAGCTTAAGTATATCCAGCCAAACGGTATGTCGCGGTGTGTTTCGCGCTATCCCCTGTATTTCATGGGGAGGAGACAGTTCATCTGTCCTGCCAGCATTTCATGAGGGCGACAAATATTCCCTTGTATTTCGTGTTACGACAATATATCTCCCTCGGTTTCGAAGTGGACAACTAACCCCGCCTTGATTTCGAGGGGTGACATTGTGCCCGCACGAAATCAAAGGGGGACAAACCGTCCTCCACCAAGTGAAGCTGGCATATTTTGCTTCACGAAATACATTTGTCTACCCCTGATATGCAGGGGGTCATATGAACTGTATCCCCATGAAATACAGACGGAACAGCGCGAAAAGCACCATGACATTGCTATAGCCTTACAATACAACAGGTGAAGCGTGTCCTTCAGCAAAATATCATGAACTCATGTCACAAAAATATTACAAAATAAAATAGAGACACCGGTTTGTAATTAGATATCAATTGTATATAATGTTGATGTACTAGCATCACTGCGATTTCAATAAATTAATTTAAAGAGTTTGCCGTATTTATATGTGAAGCTAGTATGTAATTTTGGAAAGTGTATATTTTTCGAACTATTAATATGTGTGCACCCATATACATGTAGCAAACGTAAAATTAAAGGCGTGCATTTCTGTTAAATGATTAGGAACCAGCGGTAATTCCATGAAAACCGCTGTGGTATCAAACATGAAGCTGACTATTAATACTATGACTAATTATTGGTGTAAATCTATGTTACTCTTAGAAGCGTTAACTTTAACAGCTGTATTTTTCGAAGTATCACAAAATCTGACAAACTAACACCTTTGTTTAGTTACTTTTTATGTTTAGTGGTTATCCACAAGTGTTCATAGCATGTTCTATAGCGTGACAAATACAGAAACCGTGCATATTTACCTGTTCCAAAGCACTATTGCAAAATATATTTATGTTTTAGACGTCGATAATACAGGTCACTGTTACAAAAACGCTTTAAAACGTACGATAGCAGTGTTCATGCAGTTTGAGAATTTGGCTGCCATAAGTCCAATTTCGTCACAAAAAAGCTTTTGAAGCCTAAAACATTCAGAAAACAATAAAAGTGCATACAAGTTTTGCGTATTCATGTGTTTTATTAGGCTCAAAATAAGTTTATCTCCATAGAAGAATTTGAGCAATGAGTTCAGAAAATTGTGTTCGAGATTTTGGTCAGCCATACAATTTTGTGCAACAAAAACGTACTGACATCACCTAATCCTGTTATAGATTAAAGCTGTTGGAAAAGATCAGTGACCAAGGAACGATTCTAAATCTTGGACAGACTAAGATGCTTGGATCACATTTAAAAATGCATGGCTTTTCAAAAGATAGAAAGCTAGTTCCTAAATAAAAAACACAATCTTTCTATATTTTCTGGACAGAACAAAGGACATACCAATTAGTTCCATTTCCCATAGTCGGCCCACTCCTGGTTCGCGGCGATGTCGCCCCAGGTTCGTGCTCCCGCCCACAAATTTTCGATGTCCCCGATTAATTAACCCCATAAAGTTATTTTGAAAAAATTAAGACAAAATTTAACCGGTTCGAAAGGCAGCCCTCTGTTCTTTATTTAAGATAAGTAATATTTGAAAATAAAGCATCGAAATAATAAAATCTTTTGCGTATTTTACACTCACCCTGCTAGCGAAGCGGTTGACCTCGCTGACAAGCGCAAATCGGCCAATGCAAGCTGACCAGATTTATTTACCAGTTCCAAGCAACCAGCTGTTATTTCACTAAGACATTTGAGGCTCATTTCATAGACTTCCTGAAAAACAAATATGTAACCGATCCGGTATTATTTCTGCCTAACCATAACTTCAACATTATTTAAAAGTTATACACTTGCCGGCTGTCAACATCAAAACTAGTGTTCATCATTTGTATTTGCGGGCAAACGGTACATTTCCTTAACACAAGTGTTCCTGAATAAAACGATAACGGCAATTTCTTATTCACATTAACACCAGCTACTAGACATAGAGAGCGAAATCAAACTGGCTCTATCATCAAATCACTTTGCAATTATAGCTCCTAATTTCGGCGAGAGGAAATTACAACACGATTAACCGTTATAACCCGGTGGTTTTTGGCCTCTGAGACCAAAGTTCCAAAATTCAGGGGTCAAGATGTGATCTCTAATGCAACAGGCCGTGATTCGGGATCAAGCACATGATCTTTTTAAGAGAGGTTAGGTCGTAACGCACTTTTGCAAATATCGATTTGCAATATAATTGCAAATTAGCGAATGAATAGTACAATTCTATGTTTGATTCATTTGCTAAACATAAATGCACGCTGGCCAAAATCCTTAAGAATCATTTGCCAATGTTGTATGAAAATTCGAAAAATAAATCAAGCCTTTTCGAATTTTCACACTGTGCTGTAATTGCGCGGCAACTCATCCAGGTTAGCGAAGATTTCGCCTTTTGTGTATTTATACGTCAGGTTTTGTATTTTTTGAAGGGAAGTTTTGACGGCTACCCAAGGCCAAGTATCTAAAGTCAAAAACAGGAGCTAATAACAATTATTGAAACAATATAATGTGCGAGCTGATAGACATGCTCTCATATCGCAACTTTTAAAACGCTTAATGAAAGTAATAAACGGCATGCTATATATATTAAAAATAAACCAATAACTATAATTAACATCATAATATTTTATCAACGATAGATGTCTACGGTTATACTATTAACCATATCGAGTTACTAAATGAAACGGAACAAACGCAGCAGTTCGACGATCTTCCACTTAATAGACCGATGGAAAAAGTATTTTTGTGTATTTTCTACCACACGTAATTCAGAAAAAAGCTTTCCAGGCGCTCTATTGGTTAGATCACAACGGCGCTTAGAGCCGTTTACTACAACACAATAAAATCCGATTAAGGCTTCCCACCTAGACATTTCCTTTTTTTACTCTGAAGTCTTCCGAGCCACCTTTGTTACAAGCATAACGCAACTCACAGGCATCGGACCAAAAATATATCGTAGTATCCATACAGCACAGATTCATTTCATCAAGACCTACAATCTTGCTAATGATACATTTTGTATAACAGCAGCAGTTTTCGGGCTACATGCCTAAGTTTAACAAAAAATACCCCAAAAATATAATTATCGATTTTATTTAAGATTATGAACTAAGGTATTATAATGTATTTAGGAAGCCAAACACGTTGGTTTCAGCGCATTAAGCCGTATAATGCCCAGTGCTACACCACGTCTTTTGAAGTGAAAGATACCACACTTCTCCAGGCTGGCTATAAGATGATACCTATGTCACCATTGGTCGACCTGGTCACCGCACTGAGACGATTCACAGCATTTGTGCTTCTCATACCGAAGCACACGATTGCCATATTACCTGAATAAGCCTGGGCATGCTGGGCTCTCCATTCGCTGAAAATTTTGCCAGGGGTATGAACCGGGGGCACCTGGTTCCGAACTGGGGAGGGGACTCAATTTCGCCAAGAAAAAACGGTTGAAAATCGTGTCAGAAATACTGCCAAAATGCTCTTGATTGAGAGAAAAAGCGATTCTAAACCCAATTTTGACAGAATGCCAAATTTTTGGCTTCAGGACGAAATTTTAGTACGAAATTTGATCAAGTTTTATGTACTTTAGACCGAATGAAAACAAAAAAATTTCCAACAGGCAATGAACCAGGGGAGCCAAAATTTTCCCAAGGGGCATGAACCGCGGGGCACCTGTTTTGAACCAGGGGGGACCTAAAAATGCCAGCCCCCTCCTCCCAACCCAATTTAGAGAGCCCAGGCATGTACACCCATAGATCGTTGACCACCATGTAAACATGTAACCATGTGTTGACATACTAAATCTAGACAGTTTTACTTTTGAGGTCCTCAGATGGCGTATCAATCTATCTTGTTACATGAACGAGGTCAACATTATGAAATCTAACGTACCTCCTTAGACTAAAAGGGTTCTTGGAACGCATATGGCCACGACGTATGTCCGTGGGAATACGTCCTTTTAGGTACTCCCGAGTGGAGATAGCCTATCTCCATGAGCATACGCTAATTTTAACGTTTTCCGACGTAAAATACCGTCTGTCTCTTGCAAAATAGATAGAGTAAGTCCGAAATTTCTGGACATGCGTCTTCTTCGTCATTCAAGCTTATGGAGATACGTGCTTTCTAACAGTTTTTTGATTATAACACATCATTATCGCCTAGACATACGCGAAAATAAATATCACCACGCTACTCTGCATGAAATTCCTTACCAGGAGATACTAATAACTTAATTTTATCAAAAAGTGGACATAAGCGGTTTTCCATAGGACGGAAGTATTGTTATGCGATATAAGTATCCGTATGGTACACCATAATGCACTATTGATCTATAATTGCCTTTCTGGATCCATACAGTGGGTTCAATTTTCAAATTAACAATAGTCACTAAACGCATAATAGATAAAATCGCCCTGTTTCATTCTCAGCTCTGAAGAGATTCTAGTTATATTTTCTGATAAATGATTCGATGTATATGTATATATTTTCGGCACCATATCATAATGATCAAAGACATACAGTCACGGACAAATATAAATTGCATAAAAAGAAAGACAAACGCGAACGATCGTAGCTACGTATCAAATTTTTGTTCACTGTCCAGACTTAAAAATCAAATTCCAGTAACCTGGAATCACCTATAATACATACCACAATTAAACTGAGCGACGGTTAAAATTTAGCAAGAAACTACACAATTAATTTAGTGCCACATACTTCGCCTGGAATGCGATCGCCAGCTTTTTGTCGTCTAGTATAATCTGTTGCCAGCTCATGATACTTCCGGTGAACCTGAAGAATATATTTGGTAATAAACCAAAACTGCACCACACAAACAAATGACACAACAGTAGCAATCAACCTTCTGATTTCAATAGTTCGAACAAAAGCATCAAGATCATAATAAATATCCTGGCAAAACGAAGATCAAGTATGACATAGAAAACGTATAAGAATATAAAACACAAACACCCAGCGAAAAGATGGGCAAGACAGAATTTTATGAATTGCTAAACAAACTATGAGGCATCAAAGAGCAAGAAAAATTTTGCTTCCATTCATTGTTGTCAATGACTTATTTTTTTCAATTTCATAATACTTCCTTATAAAACAAGACATCACAACGTAGAAGAGTAAGATATAATATAATATACACAGTACAGATTAATCAAAAAATATCAACTAAAATTAAAAAAGAATAACCTTTTTCAATTTATTAGGTCGAAACCCCCAATTAAGTTGTGCCATCAATGAATCGATTGACTCCTCGAAATTGTCGTCTGTTTCATCACCTAAACACACAACTTAGTATACAAGCCAACAAGTCAAGAGCCAATGTATTCTGGACAAATGTATGGCACTCTTCGACTTGATGTGCGACCATGTATAATGAATGCGATTCATTTTGCCATTATCAACCCCAAACCTCGTTTTCGCCAAAATCACGAAAAGCCAGCAAAAATTTGCCCCATACCAATGCCATGTTTTTATTCCGGTCCCAAGTGTTGAACACATTCGGGCAATAAAGACAGCATCGTAGGATCGAACTGGTTACCCGCAAAAGACATCCCATTGTTTTAATCTGTAATTTTAAGATTTAATTAAGCTTTGATGTTTGTTTACCGCGTGAGATTAATAGTACCCTCAAATATTTCCCTTACAAATTAACAACATTGTCATGGATATCAGGATTCGGACAAGAGACATGCAAAATATATATATATATATATTATATATATATATATATATATATATATATATATATATATATACATATATATATATATATATATATTCCGAAAGATAATGAGCCCGTTGTAATATGTATAATAAGCAATATAAGTTAAGACAAAACTCCAATTTCATACACTTTTGGCACCAAAGTTTCTTATTACCAACATCAAAGATAGAATATTTTTTTCGGAATTTTTCCTTGTCCGCGGCATAACTAATGAAAATTCCATGTTCATCAGTCGTTTTGACTAAACCTGGTTCCGGGTCTAAATTCATAGTGTTAAAATTCGAAGATATTACAATTCGACAACACCGATGAGTCAATTTAAACAGTTTATTCATTCATCAGTTTCTTTACACTGCTACGCAAGTCTATACATTTACTTTTTGAATACAATTGAACGAATGAATTCATAAAATGCATGCATAATTCAAATAACGGATACTTGTGCCAAAGCCGACCCAATGCCGAGGCGAGCCTTGAGCCTATTTTGCATTAGGCCGCGGCCGCTGGCCGGCGTGGACTCATGCCGAACCATATCTAAAGGTGTTAATTTATTGCGTTACTGAGTTATGATGTTTTCGGTCATTTTGATCACCGTCTTTCTCCAATTGGCGTGCCTAACCTAAAAGTATATCCTTGGGTAACCCAGAATATGAGGTATGTACTCAGTTAAAAAGATGACCCAAATACACACAAGGATTCAAAGTTACGACCAAATAACAAAGCTGACCGGCCCTGAAGGAAAGATATCAAAGATAGAATATTTTTTTCGGAATTTTTCCTTGTCCGCGGCATAACTAATGAAAATTCCATGTTCATCAGTCGTTTTGACTAAACCTGGTTCCGGGTCTAAATTCATAGTGTTAAAATTCGAAGATATTACAATTCGACAACACCGATGAGTCAATTTAAACAGTTTATTCATTCATCAGTTTCTTTACACTGCTACGCAAGTCTATACATTTACTTTTTGAATACAATTGAACGAATGAATTCATAAAATGCATGCATAATTCAAATAACGGATACTTGTGCCAAAGCCGACCCAATGCCGAGGCGAGCCTTGAGCCTATTTTGCATTAGGCCGCGGCCGCTGGCCGGCGTGGACTCATGCCGAACCATATCTAAAGGTGTTAATTTATTGCGTTACTGAGTTATGATGTTTTCGGTCATTTTGATCACCGTCTTTCTCCAATTGGCGTGCCTAACCTAAAAGTATATCCTTGGGTAACCCAGAATATGAGGTATGTACTCAGTTAAAAAGATGACCCAAATACACACAAGGATTCAAAGTTACGACCAAATAACAAAGCTGACCGGCCCTGAAGGAATGATTGAGAAAAAATAATGCATAATTCTGTGACAAAGCAGTTGTAGGACTATACAATTTCGTAGAGTATATAAATATTTGAACTTTGACTATAGTGACTGAAACGAGTGAATCCAAGAATACTTACTGACCGTGACAGTAATGAAATTTGACAACGTCCGTTATTGGGATTTAGGGTGACACACATTACTAACTTGGGCTGGGCGGTTTGATAATTCGCGTGGTAGCTCATTTGAAAGCTTAAAATCTATATTTGTACCCTTTAGTTAGGAGCAAACCAAATTCCAAAATCTTCCTCCCGAAAACCGAACCAAAGAGGCTACGGTCAGTTTCCGGTTGAGCTAAAAATCAAGTTATTTATTGTGAGCTAAAAATCAAGATATTTATTGTAACTCGGTAAACGGTGTAGATATATGAATCAAATATGACTCATTCTTTACAACCACTCAAGGTATACGGGTGTTTTTGGTATCACTTTGTAGCGCAATTCATTCTCTTAATAGTTGCAGGTAACACGCTGATATTATCAGTATTCACGCTGCCGGGTTGCGTCAAAGGAGTTTTTCAATGGCATGTTGATCCCAAAATATTCGAAAATGGTAATACCTCTGCAGCCACTCGAGCTATATAAGTGTTTTTGGTCTTATTTTATAGGGACATTTATATTCTATATACCTGCAAATGGTTTGATCTTATTGTCATTTTCTCCACTGCAGGATTGGGTCAAAACTTTTTCTCCACTGCAGGATTGGGTCAAAACTGTTTTCCATCAGGCTCATGGAACCGAAAATAAACAAAATGGTTATATCTCAGCAACCGCTCGAGCTATATAGAAGTTTTGGCGGCAATTCATGCTTTATGAACTGGCCCGTCCAAAGAGAGGGGGAAGGGGCACACCCAGGATTTTCGAGCTTCCCCAGGTTATGACCCCCGTAAAATTTGGCTTTCCCCAGGCAACCCCTCAGCACCACCCGGGTCTTTTGAAGTGTCACACAAAATGATCGTACTAACAAAAAACGGTTATAACAAAACTCAATGCTACACCCTATATTCAGACTGTTTATGACTAAATCCTAATTAAAATGAAGTGCGGCCTGCAGAAATAATTATTTTAAATGCCTAAATAACAACAATATGCAGCAAAAAAGATTTACACGTTTTTAATACATGGAAAACACGAAAAGTGAAATTACAAAACCCAAATAACTGGTGGATACGGTTTTCCTTCAGGTAACGTGGGGAAATTGCCTCAAATATTTTAGCTCCCCAGGTAGGAACTAGGGACCCGCAGCTCAATGCCCCCAGTAAATTTTTGGTCATGTGGAGAGGTCAGTACGCATTTGCACATTGCGAGCAAAATAATTGGGTATATCGCCTCAAATACACATGCAACATGACTGATATTTGGTGGTTTATAACTTTGTACATCTCACTATATATTCAACGCTCAGAATTCATCACCATTGCGATAAGACTAGCTACTAGTGATATTTTATCGTTGTAATATCTGTCACATCGAACATTTTATAACTTACTATAAATGTATGCATGGACAAAAGTACGACTATTTCCTCTGAACGCAATTGCGGCCGTTCTTTGCGCACTTACTATAATATGTTTGTGATTTTACAATTAAATCGGCGTGCAGTTTATACTATTCGCTCTTACTAAATGAGCTGTCCGGATCTATTTCAGCCAGGCGCTGACGCAGCATATCAACCTGATCGTTTACTTCGTCACGGTCTTCGTCAGATGACAATAATCGCATGATATCGGAGCACTGTTTAGCGCAATTTTGCGAAAGCAAATCCAGCGCTTCCAGATATACACCACCTAAAAAGTACCAGCAAGTTAAAATATACTTATCATTGATGTAATAAAAGAATAACTATTGAAGACTTCAAAACAACTTAATTTCAACACTGCACCTCATATTTTTATAAATTTATAAAACATAAAAATGTTTCTTATCCATAATACCACGTCAATAAATTATGTACCGCGAAATTTCTAGTACTTTCCGTAGTAATAATTATATCAGTGTGTATCGACAACAAAAAAGACTGATGTCCAAGAAATAAAAATGCCAGAAATGTCCGTCACATTTCGACAGAGCGAGCATACGGCGAACACCGAAAATGCAGTAGTCGTTTTTGGCGGATAATAGATAAAATTAATCTGTTAGCATACAATCCAAATCACAGCAGACAAAGGCAAAATTATCAATTATAATTATTATTCTTTCTCATAGCCAAATTTAAATAAAGATTTTACCGTTGATATCTTCAAAGAAAGCAGCAAATGACACCGACGGCTCAGTTGTATCGATGGCACTGGAGGTTTTAACTTCAGAATTATATTTCACTTCGTCAAGCAACTACAATAACATTACTAGTATAATATTCAAATTAGTAAAATACCGACAAGTATAATTACACTCGACAGATATGGAAAGAGTCGAATAAAAACCCTAGATGTATGCTCTAATCGCTGAGGTATTTTTACCAGACAACTGAAATCACGACGGCAATAATTTTTTAAATAGATATTCTGTGCCTGAAAAATGAAACAGGTTTTAATAAAATTCATGCCTAACAAACTTTGAGCCATAACTAATTCTTTGAACGGTTGCCTAATTCCTATGAAAATAATACCAAAGTACAAATATTTCGCTTTACATTTAAGAATTAGCAAAGTCATTCCATAATTTATATAAGTATGACTAGTATTTCGTTATTCAGTTACAAATAAACGCAGAAACAAATCTTCGTTTGGAAATTATAAATTCCAACTGCAATTTTTGCCCGTTCAGCTCCAATGTTCATAGCCCATATATTTTCTTGTTTTAAAACATCACTTAAAAATTAAGCTTTTATTTAGATTTAATTTGATTTTGGCCCTTATTACAACCGAACATACATGCGTTAACCATAATAACATGGAATCTTAATACCACGTAGTGTTACAGTAAACGGTAAAACTGTTGTAATAATTACGATCATCAGCATCAAAATTTGACCCAATTTTTCTAAAACTTGATCACACCGACCAAAGCAAACCTTTAGCAACGTCAAAATAATAGTACCTAGCCATCTAGCCATCATTCTTACGGTTTTAATAGCACAAATACAAGATGCAACAATAATTATATTGAATACCAGTGAACAGGAACTATTTTAGCAATAACAAAAACCGTAACAATAATCATCTTAGCATACCTCATGAATATTATTAAAAATGGGACCAGCAATGGATAAGCGCTGGACTAATGAAACTATATTATGTCGCCATACTGTACCAAATATTGAATCAAATATTACAGCACGAAACACTACAGCCGCACTGCTAAAACACCAAAGCAGACGTTATCTGCACTACTCGTCAGAAATGAATACTGTTCGTTCAAGGCAATGTTCCCTCGACGTTCGTTCGAAAAATTTCAAATTTTGTTTAATACTGTTTGAAATTTCAATGAACTTTTTTAAAATCTGCGCGAAGTTTTTCGAAACTTGGTCACAAAAATTTTGCTCGATTTCTGTGCGAGGTGCGTTCGCTCCAAACGCGACAGCGATTTCTGGCGAGTACTGTAGTGCAACAAAAGAATATACGCTAAAGACTCACCTGTGAAAGCGTCGCCTTTTTCGGAGCAAACTTTAGCTTTCGCGGGCCAGAATCATTCTCTTTTTCTGTAATGACTTCCATCGTCTTCTTTCCGAGCGCTTCAAGAACATCGATCGAACCAGTGACAATCGATTTTCCCTTAAATATAATGGCATTGAGCCATCGGCAAAAAACTGTAATTTTTGACGACTCTAAATGTACTTTTGCGCGTTCATATGTTATGTAACGTTAAGTGAAACTGTGTTAATAATTTTACCAAACTTTAAACAAAAGTTAATCAAAATTTGCCACAATTTATAATGTAAAACTACCGTAAACCGCGATGCTTAAAAGCCTGAATGGGCATTTTGGGAATACTTTGTTAAGTTATGATTAAACATTTCCAACATTTGAAACAGAGCGAGCGAATCCAGCGTAGATCTACATATTTGCTGATTACGACTTTTTTGAGGGACCACTATCTGGCCGCTGTGGGCACGAACACGGTTTGTCCACCCATTTCCCGCAATAGCGATTCTTCAAATTTCGACGTAGTATTGTGTGTTTTTGCTTTACAATGAGTGTCCATTAAATTATCGAGCCCACAAATAAGGTGTTTTTGCTGACTACATTCTAACTTCACTATATTTTACCTTTTCTTGGGGTTTTAAAATCGACGAACCCGTTTTCCAAAATGTAGTGTTTTCAATCGTTGGTTGGGTATTGCGTCAGGTCATCAAGAATGGTCTATATATAGGTTTTCTGGACGCTGAATACAATATTTGGTTATATATTGCGTGCAGGGCATCAAGAAATGTCTACATTGTGTTCTTCGGTACGTTGGATACGATGGTTTAGTTATATAGGAACCAGCGCGAACACTTCGTACGTTTTCAGTTGTATTCGTTTGAATTTAGGCGTCGACGAAGCTTTAGTCTTTTAATGGGCTCAGGATTACAGAGGTTTTAGTGTAGTATATGCATCAACACAAGGTCTGTTACAAGTAATTACCAAATGCCCATTTGATGACACCACCTTAGCTCCGTTTCACCCTTGCGTGCGAGATACTAGTTAAGATGTTTTGTTTTTCACAGTTTAAACAGTGCTAATAAGTTTAAACGCCTGTAATTAGAGAAAATTTCTTCAAATTTTTAGTTAAAACTTTCATTACTTAACGAAGCTTAAGGTTGAAAACTTTTTAGCTATAAACCTGTTTTCTGACAGTTTTTGAGGAATTATCACATTATGTGACACATTATGTTATATAATTTCATGTTTGTAGACAGCTCGAAATTAATATTTTTCCTCTAAGCAATGTAGTAGTGAAGCACTGAGGCTTTTCAACAATTAATTGAAAAATCTCAACAAAATCAAATCACGCTGAATGTCACTGCAGTAATAGAATCGTACCTGCAGTGAAATTAGGTCTGCGAAAATTATTGACAGTGCCTAGGATGCGGAATCTCAAAACTGAAGGTTTAGACGAAAAAATTTATCCTATCTCGTCATTATACAATAACCCTTAGAAAATACCTTACTGCCAAACGTAGACGATAATGTGTCAAACAATCGTGATGATAATTGCTCCGACGTTGGACTGTCGAGGGATATATGGTCAACTGCTGCGTTAGAACCTCCACTAAGTTCGGATAGTTCTGGTTTTACTTTTTGACAATCTATAAGTAGTATTTTCACATTATGTAACCACATACATCAAGAAGATCTAGAATCATAATGTGCTACTTCGCAGAAGGTAATAATGCCGGTTGCTCTCACGTACAATTTACTGCCTTTCTGCCCTACAACACAGTATTAATTTATTCCAAGTTCTCGTGCAAAAAGTACTCCTATTGCAATGTGCGCTCTTGATTTAGCGTCAGCAATCCCAAGGAAAACATTGACCTTGTTCAGGAATAGATGGTGCTCTTGTAAACAAAAAGTCGTTGAAAACTGTTTTATCAGGTGCGCGAACTCGGGAGTGTGGTACGGAACCAGGGGCGCCCAATTTTGCCAAAAAACATTTAAAAATTGTGTCAAGGATAATATGCTTTTGGTCGAGAGAAAAATCGATTTTGAAGCAATTTTTTTAAATGTACGCATCAGAAAGGGACTTTAGTACAAATTTGGTCAAATTATATGTCAGTTGGGGTGTTTGACCTACTGGAAACAAAAAAAATCGGCAAAAAGCCATGAACAAAGGTAACCCAAAGTTTTGCCATTTGCCAGCCCCCCATCCCACCCTCCAATTTGGAGAGCCCAATTTCCTAGCTGTAGTACATTTTCAACCGAGCGACGACACATTGTTTGAGCATGAATTGTATGCCAGAGAGTCTACCCTTAATTTCCGTCTTCTATGCTAGCCATGGCGAAACAGTTATTAGAAATCCGTTTCGATTAAGATTTAAAAAAGTCCTTATTGATCGAATCAGTTATTAAAAATCCGTTTCTAAGATTTAAAGAAAGTCCTTATTATCCAATCACTTTGCTGGCGTTTCCTGCACACCGTTCCACAAGCCACGAATTATAAATTTGCAGCACGTAATTTTGTCTTAGCAAGAAATCATGGTGACGGTTCCACAATAAAATATTCCATGTGGATTGAATATATATGTATTAATAATATGTTTAGTTCGAGTAATCAATTATGATGTTACAGTAAATTTACAGTTCAGAGTGCTGCAATGTATCGTGGTAAGCGTATAGATATTGATTGTCAATAAACAAGTGTAACGAAATGACAAACATAGATGCAAATGAAATCGGTCAATTAATTGAAATTTAATTTAATCAAAATCAGCAGAAATTTCGATCGATTTTTTACTTAATTTCGAGAGTGACTGCAGTTAAGGGCAATCGCCATATTATATGCCACACAAAAGTCCACTAATAAACTATTACACTAGAATCACGGTCCGCTATAAGAATAAAATAGAATTAGAATAATGTCAACGTAACCTCAAAACGTTACTTACCCTTTTCAGTCGTCTCACGTTCTGCTATGTCTTCAGCTGACGGTATACCTATTGTTGTTTCCAGCACATTTGAGAATCCTTCACCTATAGTAACGGCAACATAAAACCTATATAATAAAGAACCAGATACATAGATAATGGTACCTAACGTTAAACTAAATCTATAGAACAGTAGTTAACTCATAATTTTTACAATATACACGGCATGCATATAAACAATTTGTAAATATACATACATAATTTGAGAATAGATTTCTACGGTACCAATGGGGCACGATGCAAAACCGTCAGATCGACGCAAAATAACCAGCCCTATTAAAACTAATACTAATTCTCTAAAGAGAACGAAAACCCAACTACCTTTTTCCAGTTGAGTGCAAAATGTAATACACGTCGCCGCGTGTACCAACCAATTACTAATATTTCCATCGTCGTGACCAGATTCAAGCAACGAGATACCACAGCCACAATTACTGACAGAAATTAAAAAATTAGTTTGTGAATAATTCGCGATGAATTCGTGAGTTACTGCCAATTTTTCTCGAAATTATCGTTCTCGAAGAAATTCGAGAACCCACCACGACTTGTTCCACAACTCTATCTGTATTAGTTATGTTCGTTTAATTTACAATGTTTACTTTAGTTATGCGATAATATACAGTACAGTGATAATAATTACAACCAAACGAATATATTCAAAATATTTTACTGAGGAGTATTACACACTTCATCTTAGCCTAAAATTATGTCGCGGTGCGTTTTGAACTATTCACCCTTTTATGGGGTGAACAATGCATCGGTCCCATTGTATTTCTTGAAAAGGAAAAATATCACTCCATCAAATGCTGGAGGACAGATAGATTGTCGCTCCATTAAATGCGAGGGGGGATAGTGCAAAATGCATCTTTAGGCAAACAATGTATATATATCAGCTAAAGTGTCATACTCTTCAGTAAAATGTTCTGCTTTCTGTTACAACTTACTGACATTTGAAGTGAACGTTGTTGCAGCTGAAACTAATGTGTTCCACCCACCCCAATTCGAACCGCTGGACTAAAACAAAAGAGTAACCCTAAATTACCACACTAGTATTTCGCAAACGGAGCTAACGTGGTTTCATTTTTAAGGTATTATTTTAGTTAAATATCTATGTTTGATGTATATAGCACCCTATAACCTCTTGAACCCTGAACTCATTGAAAATCCTAAAACCTGACCGATCCTAAGCCCGCCAAAACAACTCACAACGCATCAAGCAATTGTGCTGGTGATAAGAAAACCAAACAATCGTATTCAGCCTATCAAGAACTTACGTTTATAGGCAAATACCTGAACGCAAAACGTAAACAATCCACAGACAGACGTTATTTTGAAGATCGGATTCATTGACCCTAGCCACATTGAAAATCCATGAAAAAGGATGAAATTTGCACGCTGGACTCTACAAAACCAAATCATTGGTTTATAATCATAGTATGAAATCATAGCATACCGGAAAACCTCTATATAGACTATTTTTGATCCCATGTACCAAACTACTGAAGACCGACTATTTTTTCGGAATCGGGTTCATTGACCGTAAACCCAATAAAAGGTCTGAAAAGACATAAGATACTCGTACTGGGCTCTAGATAACCAAACCATCGTATTCAACCTAGCACAAAACCTATATAGACAATTCTTGATGACCTGTACGCTATATGTAACCAAACAATTGGAGACAGACTATATTCTCGAAATCGGGTTCTTTGACCCTGAACCCATTGAAAAGAGATGAGATGTGCACGCTAGACTTTAGATAACCAAATATTTGTATTCAGCCTTCAGCATTGCCTATATATATCACTCTTGATGCCCTGCATGCAATACATAATATGACAAATGACGACGTACTACATTTTGGAAATCCGATTCGTGGACCGCAAAACCCTTGAAACCTAATGACAAGGTATAATATAGCCAAGTTGGACCCTATATACACAACCATGGTTTCCAGCGTGCTTGATAACCTAACAAACAGTCATTGCAGGGTAAATAAATACATACAATAATATGGCAAAAATTGAAAAAATTGCTTATTTCTGGCAAAGGGTCGATGCGCCATATTCTGGCCCAAGTGAACCAGGGATTAATCCCGAAATCTCGATGAGCTAATTCTCATCAAAATCTCGGTTCTGAGGTTGAAATCAGATTGAGTTGTGGTGTCGGTGTTTCGACGCGAAACCTCTGTCGCGAGATATGGGCTATGAAACATGGGTACACGTATAGCCAGCTTTTAAGCGCCAGAACCCTTAAAAATCTGCTTCTTTGGCATTTTCGCAAATACGGGCTCTGCTTGCGTTCAACTAGTAGGCACATCGCCATCATATTTGCGATCGAGTAAAAAACTGGCCGAAATCCGTGCATCCAAAAACGAGTTAAGAATGACAACGACAGACCAAAAAGCAATTTTCACGATTTTCCCCTACCGGTGAAAACTCCGCTCCCTCGGTTTGAAAAATGCTAACATAACTAGTTTTGACGCAAACCGAAAGGTGAGAACTGCAAATATATTAGAGTAAAGAACAGCAGTTTAATATTTGACTGTCCTCGCAAGCAAACTACATATTTAACCTCAGATTCCTCATAAAAAATACAATTCTTAAGATTTTTTGCAATGTTAAATATGACATAAAATATTTGCAAAGCAAAAACACCGTAAATATTACTCTTTATACAAATATGACAGTGTAATCTTGTAGAAACACGTGTGGAAACCTGGCAAAATTTCCATAAATAGGTATAACATCCGGGAACATTGATCAAGCTTGTGTGTGTATGCATGTAAATAATCCCTATTGTTGTGCATATAATCCTTGAGCATACAATATAGCTATGTTTAGAAACATATATATATAAAACCAGCACAGGAATTCAGGACAAATGCAGAGTAAGTGCTGGGCAATATACTCCCCACTACCCACCATAAATAACCGCCGCGCACTCGCTCGCGCCTCGGAAATGTTTGAACCTACTAGCTCGATGCCCCATTCTTAATCGAAAAACGGCAAGTCAATTGATGAGAGTACTGTACTATACATCAAAATAAGCATGATTACACGCGCAGCCAACAAAAATACAGACGGATGAACATGAGATTAAAAAAATCAATAGCTAAATATTCGATAAGTTTGTCCAAAATAAAACAGACTGAGTAAGAGAAGGTAGCCATGATGGCATTAGTGACAGCATCAAAGAAACTATTAACAGCTGTCATAGTAATTTACTGTATATATTATTATTCATTACAAAATAAACTATTTTTCTTATATGATTCCCCAATAATGCGCGTTGGGTGCGTTATATTACAAAAGAATTCTAAGCTCTTTACCATTATCCCCCAGCCCGCGTTTGCCCAAAAATGGTCAGATTCTGGGAATTTTGGTATTTTTGTGATCCTGATCATTTCGACCAAAAAAATTGAAATTTTAAAATTTTAGATTTTTTGGGTCCCAAGGGTTGCCCCTTTGGGAACCCAAAATTTTTTTCTTAAAAATTATACTTTTACCCACCATTCGACGAGGCTTGACAAGCTGAATCTAATGGTGATCTTTTTAACTGGATCCTAAGTTTTGGCCAAAAAGTGTTCAATTGCTGAGCCTCTCCAATTTTTACGAAAAAAATTTTGGGTTCCCAAGGGGGGACCCTTGGGACCCGAAAAATCTAAAATTTTAAAAATTCAATTTTTTGGTCGAAATGATCAAAAATTCCGAAGTCTCGAGAATCACAAAAATACCAAAATTCCCAGAATCTGACCATTTTTGGGCAAATGCGGGCTGGGGGATAATGAAAAAGAACCGAATTCTAACCCTAAAACAAAGTCTTCAAATGAATATTTTACGCTTTACAAGTATAAATCCAATCTTAAGATAACATGGAACCATTTATCGAACATCAAAGTACAGCCACTTTTATATAAACGAAATATCTTGCTAGCAGCCCAAATTTTCAGCGCTTCCCTAGTCTTAATTTAAACCTTTACCACCCAATGTAGACAACTCACAGTCAGTGAACTATTGTGTTGACTGAACTTGTCGTACAATGTTTGTTTACACGCGCATTAGTATTTGTTTGCTTTGTGAAGTTCATTAATAAAGCGAGCAATAGCTCCTAGACAAGTGCGTACGCCGCTTTCACCCGCACAACCCGAACTAGATCCCCGGTGGCTTGAGTTTGTCTAACACTGCACGATACACAATAGTAAATCGGCGTAAACGAGTCTAAAATTAAAAAACAAGCGACAACCGCTAAAAACTCTGTCTTAAAGCACTGTATATTTATTATAATTTGTAACTGACGAAGTTAAAAACAGCTTTCCGTCAGTTACATTAAAATGCAGAATAACGGGTTGCGGTGTAAAATGTCGTAAAACGCCCATATTGGAGTACAATACGAAATCTGTATTCCAAAAATGAAGATTTTAAAAAGGATAGAACCATTCAACTAACCTTACTGTGACATGCTGCTAGTCTTTCGATACATTGCTCTGGGCGCCTGTCATCCAATGGTTGTTCCTGTGCTCCGTCTGCATGGGTGTTCACTTTGGCACTAGATAAATCAACAAATTCCGTTTTGTCAAATACGTTTGCAATGACGGATTCATCACTCTCATCATCGTTTTCAGCTTCTGCTGTCCACTGGTCGTTTTCCCATCCATCCTTGTCGCCATAACTCAACGTTTCTCCGGCATTACCACTAGGAGATGTATTGGGATCCTTAGTCAGTTCATTGCTGCGCTGACTAACAAAGCCAGGTCCTATTGTTTCAATTTTACCATGTTTACCCTCAGTATTATCATAGTCAGCCGATTGAGCAGTTTCACGTCTACTGCAGCAGCTACCTTCACCGTCTACTGTCAGTCCAGTAGCGTTTATTAAACTGTTCGACTGTACTAAAACGTTTCGGCCTGCGTTAGTTTCGGACTGCTCTGTTGAATGACAGGCGGTGTCATTTTTACTTACTAAATCAACTACTTGATTCCTATTTACATCTGATAACGATTTTGTGTCGTTAGACGGTAACGCCGTACGTGGCGACACTGCTTGGACAGTATCCACATAAGGTTGACCTAAATCATTTCTTATTGAACCACTACTCTGCAGCTGCTGTGGTGTGCTGCTCGATCTATGCTGCTGTTGATCGTCATCGCCCTCATCAGCACTTTCGAACGCAGTATCATCTTCAGAATCGGACATAATATTATATAATTATTACATTAGTAAAAGTCGATGCTCTGTACGCTGAAAATATGGATACACTATGTAGCTATCAATGTGCGTTGCTGTTGCAACAATGTCAATTCACTGCTCAAATCGATAATACATTACAGCTAAGCTTTTTTTCACATAAAAGTAGAACATTAAATACATAGTAACAAATTAATGTAGCAGTTTGCCTTCCAACAATTCTATACATAAATCTGTATGTATGTATATGCAAGCTTCAAAGGAAAGGTAAGTGGAAACTTTTCCCTTTAAGCGTCGACGCGAGTTGCCTATTCTTAGAGACATTTAATTTTTGCTAATTATTAAAACTTTAATATTGCATTTTATTAAATTAAGCACTTTAGTTTACACAAAATGTAAGAACCTTTGTAAATTGTAATTTTACAACTGCACAGTAAAATATCTAGCTGTCGACCAACACGAAAGCATTCACTAACAGTTGTTGTGAAAAGATCGCTATCCGTTACCATTCGGTTCACCTCGACGAGCTGGTTAAGAAAATATCCATTTCGGCATTCTCTTTTATTCTTGGCACCCAAAATTTTTTTCGAAATTCGAAAATGTATAATTTTTATATCGTTCGAATCGTATTCACGAGCTAAGAGGAATAATAGTAAAATCAGCTTATATATAAACGGGTTAAAGACTTTACCTTAGAATATCACATAAATGGGTGTAAGTCATTAAACCATTGATCGAAAATTTTGTGTTCAAAGAGGAGAACTGCTGGGCCATTGGAACCCAAAAAAATGGCCTAAATGGATATTTTCTGAACGAGCTGAGTCGAACACGCTAAATATATCGCTGTATCTTTGAAATTCATTAATTTCGGGGGATAAACCCTTTTTTCATCATAACCGTTCACTGCGTGCCATAAACGCAATATAAAACGGAACATTGAACATAGCAACATCACACAAATACTACAAACATAAAAGGAATGCTTAGCAGTTTTTTCCTCCATCGTCGCATTTATTCGCTCGTCATAGAAACAACAAATGGCGAAAGCTACCCCGTGTCCGCGAGATAATTAAATTATATGAACAACATTGAGCATAGCGAACGTTCGCTACGTCCCTTGCTGTTGTTCACATAACTTAATCGGCAAATACTGATTTATATGATCACAGTGTATACATTACTCAGGTGTATCTAAAAACACTCACGTCTGCTTACGAGATAACACAATTATATGGTGAAACTGTAGTGGAAAGACCCTGTTAACCCGATCTCATGCGGGGTCAATGAATATTTCCAACGAATTCCTATAAAACGGTGGTCCCCGCGAACCCTTTCCAAGTTCAACTTTTCTCTTAATAGCAACGACCAGGGGTGAGCGCTCCCTCATGTCTAATATTGTGCCTAACACAACTAAACGTCGATTATCTGTTTTGCGGTATCTAAAAACCAACTGTTTTTCGAATGTCCTTAAGTTTTGGACATGCCACCAAATGAAATTGCGTAGTATTTAGACCCGCCATTCTACCGTAAAAAACACCGAAGAAAGTGTGCCATCCGCGGGTTTACGTCCCTGCCGGCAACCTCTTAATCAAAATCCTAAGAAACCTAGCTTGCATTCGAATAAAGATATCGGTATACGACAGCCCCCCTCGCGTGTACCTAACTTAACGAAAGACTAATTCAAAAAATTTCTTCTCGATGGAAACCATACGAATCTGTCCAGAGCGAGTTCTGCTAGTTTAATAAGTTCGTTTGGAGGGTGGATAAGGCAACCCATAAACAACAGTGATGACATCTAAAATGTGTTCACAGCATCTATCCTGCCAAAATAAAAAGATACCAAAATCAGCTCGTATCTTCAAAATTAACCAAATTCGGGCTAAAAGAAAAGACCCATAATGAATTGCAGAAGTAATAGACGTTGCTCTCACTCACAGGTATTATAAGCCCTACAATAAATACCGACATAAGTGGACAAGAACTATTGGCTCAAACACAAATTAAAAAATATGAATTCAGCACAAAACAACTTTATTATGCGAAACGATTGAATGATACACTGTACCAAAGAAAACATGTATATATTTTAATCGCGAAGTATGTTCAACTTTAAACAATACAAATTGCAGGAACACATTAGTCTACTGAATAGTGTTGTTTTTCCAACCAGATACAAAATTTCATGGACACGGCCGATGCCGAAACTACTAAGGTTCAGACTACGCCTTAATTTAAGCCGATAAAGTTGATTTTACCACAATTCAACTCAGGTCGTCAGTGCGGTTCCAATAGTAAATAAGAGGTATTAAGTGTTTGATTATCATTCAATCATAAATTTAAAATTTATATTTTTGAAAACAATCTGTAGCGTATTGGTGTACTGGCACACGTTTTAGAACTGATAAAACGGACTTGACAAGACTACAAAACAGAAGCAGTACCATATTATCAAAGCAAAAAAATTCAGCCCGTCGTATGGAGTAACTAAAAGACAATATATATAATCACTGACACAGCATTCTCAAGCGTTTCAGCCTTAAATTCAAACATACATTGGAATAAATTAACTGAATGACAGCTTGAAGAAAAGTATAACTAAAAAGCGAGTGTATACGTTTCAGAGCTGTATTCCATGTTGGCTAACCGAGACTGATGATATAAAAGATGGATGGAGTACCCAAAATACTCAACAAAAAAACCGAGTTAACGGTAGCGATCAAAATCTCATCCTAAATTCCGTACCGCATTGAGGATTATATTTAAAATATTCAGTACCATACTTTTCACTGACAATAACACAGAAACTATCACAGCTTTAACAAAGGTTTATTATACTGAAAGAATCAATGTTTAAAACTAATATAATAATCATTAATTGGAACCCAACTTTGGTACTTTCGTGTTTGATATATATACCTTTTTAGGAAAGCGTCGACTGCGCATTGACGCTTCCATGCGTAGTTACGAATATAAATAAAAATAAATCATTCCCGAATGGAAAAATTTCACGAACAGTTCAGGGAACAGTTCGACAACGATTCTAGAAATACTTTGCTTTCAACTGTATTATATCCATATTATCCATTATAAAATGTACATTAAAATTTGCCATTAAATGGGACAATGACCACAATTTCTTGAAACGACGTTAACGTCAAATGCCTACCATACGAAAAGTGTTCATACTATTCATTTTGTTTTAGTGTGTAAGTATAAAATAAAAACAATTCTTGTGTGATTACGATTTCAGACATGTCCAATTAAAACAAAAACAACCAGAAAGTTAACTACCTGCTGCTGTTGCAATTTCCCCGATTGATAAACATGCTGCCTTTCATTTAAAGGTTGAGTGCTTAGCACTGTATCACGTACATATCTGTCAACAATTCTTTCTAGTCCTTTTAGTGCAAAAGAGCTGAGGCTGATAGGTCTCAGTGATTTCGCTGCAGTATAATCAGCTTTTCCCGGCTTCGCCATGAAAATCACATTGCTTCTTGCGATACAAAGCAACATAAATTGGACTGAGTATCTCGCTACCGATTTGCAGGTATCGAGGATAAGTCTCGTCTGGACCCAATATCATGTACGAGTTGAACGAGCTAAAAGCCCACTGAACCGTTTTCTTGGCTACGATGGTATTCACTATGTCACCAGCAAGATTCCCTGCTGCGATTGAGTCTACATGTTGAGACATTCAGTACACCACTCATGCAATCTGGAAAATGCACATAAAACACTAGGTCTAAGGTTTCTTCATCACTTTTGGTGTGGGTGCAATCTGGTTTAGCTAGTGATCCAGTAAAAGATCTATGATTCCTAGCTAAAATTTAATGTAATCTAGCATTTTCTGGAGCACCACAAGTTCTCTGGGTGAAGTCTCGCCATGAATTACGTTTGAGTTCTTTGATAGCACGTTTGTACCTATTGCGCACGGCTTTATATCGTACCCATAAAGTTTCAGTCTTGTAACGTAAAGAAATTCTCAACGCCTTTCGACATTTCTGCTGTAAAGTTGCCAAATATGGATTCCACCATGGTGATCTGGTAATGGTTTGACGTCTTTCATGTGTGATTGAAGCTTTGACTGAAGCCAAGATGATTACAATACTCTAATACAGTAACTGTTGTATCCGTTTGATCCTCTCTACAAATATTCGTGTCTACGTTGCTAAGTGAATAAGCAAGGTTTGCTTTGAAGAGGTCTTTTTGGACTCTCCTGGGGTTGATCTTATTTTTAACAAAAATAAAATTACTTTTTATCTTAAACCAAATGTATCTATGGTCAGATAAACTTTCTGTGTCTAGTACTTCCCATTGATGAACATTATCAGCCGCTAAATCGTTTGTAACGGTGATATCTAATATTTCAGATCTACTTGTAGTGAGAAAAATAAGCGCACAGCGTATATTCTCGAAGCTTAAATTCTCCGAAACCATGTACTCAAGCAATGCTTCAATACGCCTATTTGTATTGGCGCCTCCCCATGAAGTATGATGGGAGTTTGCGTCACAACTTATAATCAACTTTAGTTTGTTGCTTGAACAATATTCAACTATGTTCTTAAAACACACAGTAGGTAGATCTTTATGCACGAAAGGAATTAATGATATACACAGATGCAATAACAATTTCAGGGGACAACCACATAGCTTCTAATCCGCTCCCCTCCCGCATTGGTTACCATGTTGTACCCTTTTAGGGACAGTCCTTCTACACACTTATTCTGACAATATGGTTCTTGAATCAAGGCTATAGAATTCTTTGGTTTCAAGAAGTTCTTTAAAGCCGCAGGAGCTGTTTTCGAGTGCTGAAGATTTATCTGAATAGCTTCGATAGAGTTAATAACTTCTACCGCAGCCATCTAATCTATTTAAACTTTATCAAGAGGGCCAGAATCACGTATTTGGAATCTGGACAACTCAAAGTAAGGCTTGTCGTCAACCAAGTTTTTAAGCGCTTGTCGACTTGATTTTGAAATTCCTACAGCCACGCGAGAACATTGGCACCCAAAGTTCACTCGACTAGCACATCACTCGCCAGAAGTAACTTTCACCTTTCAAGCGAGCGGTGTTATTAGCAGCGAGCTATTTCTGAAGCGTACTGCGTGTAATCTCACGACAGCGTGTAAACTATGAACAAAGACTTGTGTACTGTATTTAGCCGCCCCGAAGAGAAAAGATAACATAATGAAAAAACCTATATGAGACCGTTACTGGCAAAGTGGTATGTGCATGAGGGCTGGCATTTAAATTTGTATAGCGTTCTATGTCAATAAGTCAACGCATAGATAGTCTGCTACTTAAAGTTCTGCCTTCACTTTTTTTGAGCGGAGCTTGGCGAAGCGTTTTTATTTTCTGTCTGTTCGTTCGTTCGGTCCGACGAATCTGAAGAACCACTGAACCGATTTAAAAAATCTTTTTTTTTGTTTGAAAGAATATCATGTCAGAGTGTGCACCTGATATTTGAGATTAAAAATTTTGAGTGGTTAATTAGTAATTAGCTAATTAGTTAAGCTTATGCAGCTAAAATAGAGAATTTTGCAATATTTGCGTTATTTATTGAAATAGCATCGTTTCGATCAAACCATTATAGGTTTTTTGGGTCGAAAAATTCAAATATAATATCTTTACCACTGATAAAGCTATATGCCCTATGCAATGTAGTTATTTGAAGAACATAAAATTGAGTACATTCGTAATGCCATAGCCCAAGCTCCGCTCACAAATGTTGTTTCACTACCGACTAGTTTTAGTTTTGTTTATGTATTGCGTGCAAAGCATCAAAAATGGTTCGTATAGTTTTAACGGCATACGGTAAATATGATTGTTTGGTTACCTCGTGTCCAGAACGAATACTTATTGTCATTTCACTGTTTTAAAATGGGTTTACGGTCGACAAAAACAATCTTTAAGTGGTTTTAAGGTCTCCAGAATACAGTCTGTTTTCACTATGGCTATACTACTTTCAGAAAATTCCGCGGTCTGTATACATACATAGGGTTTTCAGTAGCTTGAGTACGATGCTGTGATCATCTAAAACCCAACCTGAATGTACCAAACATTTTCAGGGGGTTTCATGCGTTTTAAGGTCAATCGCCGGCGAACACGATTTACCGAGTAAAATTTAGTCTGTCGCCATATATTATTGGTTATGTGTTGTTTTATGCGCCTTTAGATAAGATATTATAGTTTTTGTGATACGCAGGAAAGGTTGTATCTCTTAACTCGTATTACAGCAGCGTTATAAAGCATCATGGATCCCAGAAGTTTTATGGTGCTATATAAATTGAGTGCACATAAAATTGACCGCAAAAGAAAATGAAGGATATTGCAATCGAACGAACATCGTTTAAACAAAATTCGTTACACTAAATGCAAGCTAACATTTGATTAATCTCACACGATTTTCTTAACTTTATCGCAGTCCAATTTCGTTAAGTTAATATTGTAAACGTACGAATCTCGACTGATCAAAATCGAACGAACTTCGTTAAATTTTAGGCACTTGATTATTTTTGTAACTGTACATCAAAACCTGTCTGTCTGGACTATTACTCATCATTTCAACTATGTATTGTATCACACGTCTTGGAGTATTGTCTGTGACAATATGGCTTCATAAAAAACGTAAGAGGCGTATAAGTGTTGTATTATACACAAACCAATGTACAGAGAACACAGAAAGAAATAACAATGCTTAAGCCAAAATCTCACAGTCACATCCAAACCAAAAACAAAAGTTAATTCACGCCAAAAGTTTTCGCGTATCTCCATTTATTCAACGACGCGTTTATCCATTTATTTTAACCAAAACAATATCTCTTGTTATAAGCCACCGACCGACATACCAAAGAACCAATAACTTCCCATATATCATAAAATAGCAATATTATGTTGTTTTCAATAACAATACTCATAACAATAAGTTCGACAGTTGGAAAGTTTGAGTCATTGCAATATATAACCGCGGTCGCATCTACGTTTACGGAATATATACTAATTTTGATTTGAAACAGGCAACATCAGCCAAACTTCGCCACTCCATATAGTGCTTCGCTTAAAGAAGATAAAAAATTATTTAGTTGTTTTGATAGTAGTATCATCGGCATGTGGATACATCTACACTCTGGATTCATGTTATGCGCGACTAAAATTAACCTACGTCCATTAACTATTAATTCTATTTTGTAAAACCATACGTCGAATCCGCATCCATTGTTATGGAACAAGTAAGAAAAGGGATTCGATTCATTGCTAGCCCAGCAGTAGTGATTTGCAATCGGCCGATAACAGTTCCACAACGATTATTAGTTTTCACTTAGGATTCGTCTCTGTTGGCGAACAAATTCAATATAAATACGACGGAATAAATAAAAGAGTCCTGTAGTTTGTCATTATGTTCGCGCTTGAATTTTGTTTGCAATTATTATGAATTTTGGTCGAACGGTATTCGACAACTAGGTGAAATTAGCGCGTTTTTATTTATTCCAAAGCTGTCCGACGATATATTTCAGCATTGCTAGCGAACAGACAAATTTTGATAATTACTATTAGGATATTTTTATTCTAAACTTCACAGTCATTTTGGTTTGTACGTCTTGGAAAAAAACGAGATGTGCCAGAAACAAAAATAGACACAAGCAGTAAAAAATACATAACAATCATGTTGATTCAGGTTAACACTCTGATCATTACTTATTCAAAATAGTTGAGTGCATCAAATTCTGATAAATATCTACTCCATACGCATTACATATCACGAAGTAGTCCGAGAGGGACCACGTGCACTCATGCCGAGTAATCCATGCCAAATATCGTCAACATCAATTTCTCCACCCAGGAAGTTAGTGCTCGAGCGAATGAAAACCAAATAACATTAACAAATCCTCTTGCTTCCAAGACTGCGGTGGTGTTCTACCATTTACTCGAGGCCAAATGACCAATTGATCCCTTGAACGCATGTGATTATTAGCGGTTGCCAAGCAACAAGATATCGAATCCAATCGAGGAGCTGTCCATAAAACAGGTGTGGCTTTTCCCACCTGAAAATGTATAAGCTATGACCACACAACGGATTTAAGTGTGACAGATTTCATGACAACATAATTAAACAGTACTTTGTACGCAAACACATTTAGCTTTATTGAGAAAAAAGTGCATATCCCAAAATATAGCGTGACTTGCTTTAAATTTATTCTCAAAAATGTTAATTTTGCAAAAAACAAGGACAAACTACTTTAATAAATTTTTAACAAAATCCATAAGCGTTAGACCTGAACATGACGTGTCTGTCCGATTTGAACATTTAAACAAACATGCAAAAACAAATTAAACCGAATGCGAGAAAATCAAAGTAGTTCAAGACACTAATATTAGCGAAAGCACTAATTTTTATTGCTCACCCCATCTGGCATAACTTTCAGCGAACGGAGAAGCCAGAAATAGAATGGCAAAATTGATAGTGCAGAGCAACGAAGGGTAAAATAACTGATGAACATACTATTGATATTTTTCCGCATATTTTCAAGTGTTCATTTAGATAAACGTTACACTGGACAAAAAAAATTTATGTAACAGACAAAGAAAATAAACCCGTGTCTTCGGAATGAAAAAGTGCACCTTCTTGTATATTACCTTGTCGTTTTAGAGAAATGAGCTATTTCATTAATGATAACAAACATATTAGCACTCCATGTTGTAAGTAGAATCTTGGGAAAGCAATGCAGTTTAAAAATGTTTTCCAGTAACTATTAATAAATATTCAATTACAATTTATTAACTCTGTCAGCCAAATAATAAGCATCACATCAACAATACAGCCAAACCTGAGATAAAAACTTGCGAATATGACTTATAGCATAGCCGATTGCGTTAATGAATATGTTCTGCTGGTAAGTAATGTCATACGATTGGTATTACGAGCAAGGTATGGGCTTAACATTCTATAATTAGAAGAACTGCAATGGAAATGAATCACTTTGCTTCAACCCAACGTATTAGCACACTCGTGGAACAAGTATAAGGAATGACCTCTATCGGGATCAGAACCATGGTAATTGTGAATGTTGCTATTAGAAGAATGCGTAATGTAAAGAAAATAATTCTACCTTGCACCAGTGTCATAACACTAAGTTATATGCAGGATGCTTATCGCGTCAAAGCAATGCCCAGCAATGTTTATCATCTGTAAAAATACTTATTATAATGAAAGTAAACATTTTATATATATACAACCAACTTACGGATTCTTAAACATACGCTTCAGATCTACTTTTTCTTTGCAATATGGACACGTCTGCTTCTTTCCAACAACACACCACCCGCGAATGCAGAATTCATGGAATCTACGTAAAAAAATAGTTACAGGGTACAATGTACCTAGCATCGAAATTATTAAGTTATCGATTATAGCGGACTGATATTTCCATTTTATAAACATAAACGAAACATCATTTTGTCTGCATTGCGCACAATTTTCTTAGAATAAGCATTCTACAAGCAGGTTTTGTTAAACGAGAAATATGCTAATGTAGTGCTCTACAATCCAACCACGCATCCCGAGCCTCTCGAAAACTAATTTTTGCTAGCTCCCTTTGATAATTAAAGGACCACCAAATTTTTGAATTGAAACGCTCCTCTGAGGAATCGAATTTAATAATGAAGACTGAAGGAGTCAGAATATCTCTTGAGACCGTCTAATATATACTTAAAATAGATATATTTAACCCACTGATTTCACTGCCCACGGTACATACCCATGTGGGAAGCTGAAGGGGCCCAAAATGTTGACCATTGAATAATGAAATTGTCAAATTTTGAAATTTTTTCGATTTTCAGTTGTTCATGGGTTAAAATGTGTACATAAGTTTTGGAGGAAGTTACGGAATACGATGAAATTAATTGTAATTGGAATATAAAAGGTGATGTAGTAACGCTTGAAGGTATTTTGCGAAAAATATGATTTTTTAAAAATTTTGAAAGGAACAAGAAATAAAGAGTCCTATGGTTTTGTTATGTGCTAAAATGGTAGTAAAATTGCCCTTAACTTACTGCTCGTGTATATTGTTGTCTTTCCGAGCTCAGGAAGGTCAATCTCGAAACGGTTACTGACCAAAGCCTAGCCACACAGCCAAATTCCGTTTCCCATCGGCACGCGAGTTACTAGTAGATGGTAAACGTTCATCACAATACTTGAATAAAAAACAAAAAACGTCATAGACCAACTCTCCATTTTTGGACACTACAAAATGTCAACGGACCTCAGCTACAGACATTACTCAAAATAATGGAAAGAACAAACGAAGCGCAAATGTCATTTAGGTGATGCTCATGACTGATCTTGTCGGAATGGTGGCATCAACTGACCATCACAAAAAATTGATTTAAGACGATTCATCGTATAACAACACTATACAACAGAGTGTGATGTCTGACATGAATAACAGTTTCTCGTATAGCCATTTGCTAACCAAAACAGTTTTAATTTTGACCCGCTATACTTTTGCTATTGTTGGGCATCGGCCGAAAAGGTTGGCGGCCACGCAGCGCGAAATTTTGCGGCCGGCCGGTGCCTAACACTACTAAGGCTCAGTCTAAGCCCAAGTCGTTAATAAATGATCCGATTACGCTGATTTTAAACCATATTCGACTCAGGTCAGCAATAATTTTCCGTCGGCTGTTTTACCGAAAGGGCTGAATGATACACTGTACCAAAGAAAACTTGGTACTTTAACCTGAGTGAGAAAATCGAATATCTGGTTTTTGCATTTGAAATATACTTCGAAAAACACATAAAGCTTGTGAGTAAAACCTTACAATCGCACGCTGAATGTTAACATAACGTCGGTTAACGATGGTCGATAAAACTGATCAAAACCAATTTTGATGATCATTAGCGGTCCAATAAAACTAATAACTTATCTCATCAGCAAGTGGTGGATTCTGAGTGCTGAATATATAATTTAGAGATACGCACACAACTGTAATCAGCATCACCTTACAAAATGAGCTGAATATCAAACATGTTGCTTGGATAGTTGAGGCTATATCCCGTATTTAGTGTATATACACAATACAGGGCTAAATTGCTCTACACCATGACACCAATAATAATAACACCCATATAGCTCGAGTGATTGCGGAGATATTGACTATTTGTCTATTTTCGAGTACCGTGGTCTCATTCGAAGACCAGTTTTGGCTCAACCCTGCGGCGTAATAACTACAATAGTTGCACAAAAAAGGACGAACTGCCCACAAACTGATACCATTAACACTCGATAATTCACAGCGGCTGTTGAGATATTGCAGTTTTCGTGTATTCTGTGTTCAATAGTTTCATTCAAAAACCCGTCTTTCCAACCATGCAGCATAAATAGTTGCAATAGTAAAACACAGGAACAATACGGCAAACCGAAATCAATATTACCCACATAGCTCGAGTGGATGCGCAGATGGTGCTGCTTTCTTTTTTTGTACCATAAATCAAAAACCAGTTTTAACCCAAGCATGCAGAGTAAATAACAATGACAACACATATGTGGAGATATGCAGAGGATGAATTATTCTAACAAATGCGATCAAAAACCACCGTATGCGGTTACGAAGATGTTGCCGTTTTCGTGTATTATAGGTCTCGTGAGCCCAGTTATAAACCTCATTTGATTTAAATCCTACGTCCCAAAAGAAGCACGCAGCAAAGCATTATAAATCGCCTTATAAGAGTATTATTTTCTCTACAAAAATGAACCCAATTTTACTAGGATATATAAACCCGCTGTCGAGATACAACAACTAACAACCTTTTTAGGCCCATCCGTGACCCGAACCGAGTCCAATCAGTCCGCATTTTGCGGGAAGTTATTGGGGTACTAAAGAACAACTAAAGAGTACAGGTAAAGGTCTCAAGTTCTCCAATGACGCTAATCAATCATCTCAGCTAAATTTGACTTATGCGTGTCGCCCTAAATACTCCAGTAACGATCACTGTCAAATTTCACCACTATACGTGTAATAAAAAATTTTAGCTAGCTTCACTCACTACACTCAGCTGGGCTCTCGGTTCGCTGAAAATTTTGCCAGGGGCGTGAACTGGGGGCGTCCGATTTTGGCAGGGCGCATTGTGCCAAGAAAACAACAGTTAAAAATCGCGTCAGAAACACTGCCAAAACTGTTTTGATGGAGAGAAAAAGTTATTTTGAAGCAAATTTTTGAAATTTTTTTACTCCGGAACGGAATTTTATTACAAATTTTGAACCAATTATATGTACTATAAGCCGATTGGAAACAAAAAACTTGCCAAGAGGCAACGAACCGGAGGAGCCCAAAATTTTCCCAGGGAGCATGAACCGGGGCACCTGTTTTGAACCAGGGGGAACCGAAAAATGCCAGGGGCCCCTGTCGCGATCCCTGTAACAAATTATCGTAAATTTATCTTGGTCAACTACCATTGTCCGAGCGCTTTTGGTTGTGTATTTTATTGCAGCGATCGAAAGACAATATGATCCACGTCGCCCAACTCCGCCGGTTGATAGCATATATCAGGTCACAACATCGTCATCGACATATCCGGGCTTAATGCGAGAACAAGTCGGGGCGCCCAAGCGCGGATACATAAAAATATGTATGCTTGGAAATCGCACCTGCATCAATGATATTTAAGACGTATCTTATATAATCGAATGTGTATTAGTATTATTACGCAACGACGCCGAGGATTTAGCAACGACATTAGCTTCAACATATACATCATTACCACCATCACCATCATAAACACCATCGGCGAGATGTTCAATACAGACATAGCTTAGAGTAACATCAGCATTGGTATACTATATAATCAGTATCATCACCAATAGTTGTATCATCGGATTCAATGACGATGGCATCGGCATCAATATCAGTACCGTCTAGTCAATATCATCGTTAGTGCTACGCGTCAAAGTTCATCAACCACCACCTCAACCGGGTTTTTTTCAGGTCCAAATCCTAGGGGGGAAGCCTAGGGGTGGTGCCACAAACCATTTGGGGGGGGGGGGGGTGAATGACACATAATATACATTATATATTTATGCCGTACACTACTTAGCGGATCATGGCTACCGCTATGCGTTGTTCCAAATCCATACATGTAAATTTGGACAGCGGCGTCCATCGAGCTACACACGGTCCTCAACAACGTATCCTTACATGTTCAACGAGCAACAACCAATTATCAGCACAGAAAAAGAATTTGCGACATATGCTAATGGCAACTATAATTTTTTTAAATTAGATTTAAAAAATTCTCGGGGGGGAGGGGGGAACTCGAAATTCTAGGGGTGGTGGTTTAGGGGAGGTCCCCCTAGCCCCCCTATAAAAAACCCCGGCCTCAACACCGATATCACAATAAACAGAGCAGTTATCAGAAGTGAAGTCGTCATCGTAAGCGTTAGTCTATCGCCGACAGCAGACACCGAATTGTGTCCATCGTCACCAAATTTTTGTGTATGTCACAGCTCTGAAAGGTACGATCAGGAGCATTCGTACCAACCCAATCGCGCACAGGAAGTACAGAAAGCCAATAAGGACATTATCAAGGTGAGCAAAACTGTCTTTGTGTTGTTATTTCACGACACCCCCACCCCCCCCTCAATTTCGAGCGCCCAGCTCAGAATAACTAATTAACATACAATTAATATAAGCGGATTGGAATTCCTCTATAAGGAGAAGGAAGCTGACCCTGATGTGCTAACACTATCCCTATCGTCAAGCGCAGCCCCCATCCCCCCGTAAGTTTGATCCCTTAAATATTTGATTTCGATTGCAAGTAATTTTTATGTAAGGCCAACGTAAGGTACAATTTCAGCGATTTCTCGCATTCTTGCGCATCGCAGTCGTGGAATGCAGTAACACTGACAAATATATAAATATATACATATAATACATTAAAATTAATAAATAGGATATCTAATTTTCAGGCATCACTCATTCAATCAAGGTAGCCAAGGCCGCTGTCATCTGTTGAATGCATTGCATTGCAGAAAGTGACAAATACAATATAAAAATTCCGATAACAAAAACCACAAACCCCATAAAAATCGGCTTCAAGCTGCAAAACCAGCTCAGACTCGATAAGCCACAAAATGACGTCACATCACGTCATAACTGTACACACGATCACGTGAAACAACGTAGACACAAAAATAATGCAAATATTAACGCACAATAAAGCAAAATATTGAGCTTACAAATGACTACAAGAAAGGCGGTATGTCTTTTCTGACGTGCTTTCATCGTCTTGAAGAGATACAAGTATTTTGTTACCGCAGACAGCGCAAACATCCGCCTCCAGTACTCGCTTTGGTAAACCATCTTCCGTATAATACTGAAACAAAAAAGGGATATCACTGTGCAAAAACCTAGTGATTATCGCCAAGAGTCCAAGGTGACAAATATTGGTATAAGAACATGTAGTTCAGTCATTCTAGAATATACTCTATGTTATGATGTAGTCGTGTTTACTATGAAGTAAGAATGCTAGGATTCCACGAATATGATAATAATACTCCAATTGTAATCGTATAATAAATGCAGCTTTTACAAGAAAGACATATAAACGCAAGGCCTAATGCGCTGAGCTGAAATAATATACAAAGCGTTTTCCTTCCTTCCTTTCAAGAATTTAATTGTCCATTTGATATAACCATGCATGGCTTACTGTTGAGCTTAGAAATGTCCGTAGAACTTAGTTCTGCATCGACAGACTTATTGTCTTTATTCCTTTAATTCATTACATATGCCAAGCAAATGGTCAATAATTTCAAGAAAATAGCAACATAAACACAGCCTGGTTATGGATATATCAATCCTGCCTATATGCCCTGCAAGATAAATAGTGTCCTGTAAAATTATCTAAATGCATTGTCTTAAGTTATTTTTGTCTATTTTATTGAATACTTGGTTACTTCCGCACTCGGCTTACTCATAAACTCAACGGTTTATGAAGAAAATGGATGCTTTTCTGTCTATCCCTGCAGCATGCGTTGGTGGTTACTGCGCCAAATTTCTTTGTAGTCCATCAAAGTTCTTTGCGAGAATTAGCTACCACTGAGTAGGTTCATCTACTATTACCCAGGAATCATTGGGGTGCATGTTACCCCAAATGATATTGGAGCTAGTAAATGAGCCGTTAAGAAATCCTCAATAAACCTTGGTGTGCGACTCATAACTATCATTATTGAAAAGGTAAGCCGACAAACGACCACGTCACCTTAACAGTAATTGAGATCGACAAAATGACCGATTCTCTTACTCCTAACCAAATTTCAATAATGTACTCTAAATTTCACTAATTGAGCTTAAAGTATAAATTTCGTTTGCAAACACAGAACCAATGATTTTACCAACATAGTACAGGGGTTCAGACGGGTTCACACAAGTTAGAGTCAGAGCAACTAGTACAATCCGAAACAAGACTGATTCAGAACGACTGTAATATCAGATTGATATATATAAACATTTCAAAGACATACTTAAAGCGTACAGCTCTAGTCCGCCTTGAAATAGCTTTTTAAACGATGGATGTACACCTTTCGGACCCGTTAAGTCAAACAGTGCAAAAAGATACAAACAGTAAAAGATAAAAAAAAACAATAAAACATTATAGTACAATCCCTCAAAACACGGAGGCAACTCTTAACCGTGGGGCTAAATAAAATTACTCGATACAAAAAAATGTGCTTACTCCGATGTGGGCGGCCATTGTTTCGGTACAAATATCGGCAAAATCACGGCCCAAAACTCCATAATACAAACCGTAGAACATAATAAGGACACCGAGATCCATCCAAACATGCGCTTGAGTTTTGAATAGCAAGTTGAACCCCATTAACGTAAATAGGATAATAAGATAACCAGCAATGCCACAAACGTAGCTTAGTTTGTGCAAAAATAGGAACCATTTATACACAAGACGTGGCGTTGTACCGGTAATATGTTTACGTGTAGCACGGAGAGCGACATACGACGTAAGCGCCGAAAACACGGACCATGTTATAAGAAAACGGGTCCAGCCGCGTCGTAGGCAAATGATCACGGGAATAATCCACATAAATATTAGCGTTGCAAACTGAAATTGTGCAAAACTGAAATCACTAATGTTGTATCACAAAAAATACTATATATATGTTTAATACAACAGCCAACTTATGTATCAGAAACTTTAGTTGTAACTCAATGATGAATAAAATACAACATACGTCAAAAAATAATGTTAAGTATCCAAAAATTATATTTTACAATGACCGTTAATATCAGACACGGCAATTTACAAAAAAACTGTTTAGTTAGAATAAACTAGTATCCTTGGATTTCAGTACTGCAAACAAATACATATACAATCAGAATTAAGTCGTCAAAAATCGAACGAAGCTTGTTCGATTTCGATCGTTCGAAAATCGAGTAATTTAACAAAATTTCAATTGTGTTAAAATTTAAATTTAACAAGAAATGTTTAGTACGCGTTTAATTTTGCGAATATGGACTGTGATAAAATACAAAAATTTTAATAAATTAATAAAAAATGTTAGTTTACGTTTATCTAACGAATTTCAATTAAACGAAGATCGATCGATTGCGCTACTGTTCGATTTCACGTGCGTTTGATTTTACGTGCACTTAATTCTGACTGTATCTGTATGAGAACAAGTTAATTGAGCACAGTTTAAACTTAATGAATCCTATAGCCAGTGCATATAATTTATTTTAGCAAAATAAAATAATTTAGACTCCTATGAGAAAATAATTAACCTAGAGTTTATAATATTTCCACTGATTCCTTACTTTATACGATTTATAATGCCATTTTTTCCACTTAACGAGAGCAATTTGAGCAACGATCAGAGAAATTACTAAAATCAACAGCATTTCCACGTGCATTTGCTCATGGCCACGATGCCTCTCGTGTAGGCGCTGATGTTCTATTCTAAAATCATAACTGAATATTCCATATTAAATGTAAGTAGATTTAATACATCAAACTACATAAAAACAGTACGGTACAACAGTCAATAGTGTAAAAATAAAAACCCATTAAATCAACATATATAGTTTTATCTTGTACGCCGGCGCAACTAAGATGCAGAGCAGTGGTATTAAGAAGGTGATGTTTACCTACCATCTAAATTATTTCCCTGTGTTCTTGCCATGTGTTCTTACTAAAACATGTGCGCTTTAATCGAAATCTCGTGGCCCATAAAATTTGGTAATTTACTAAAGATAAATAGATAGCATTAAGCTAGGGACAAATTGATTGTGTGTAGACAAGAATATCACCAATGCACGGTGCCGCTCTAATTAGATAAGGATTTTCCCCATGCTACGACAAATCTATTTTGTTGATACCGCCAAGGCGGATACTGACATGTTCCAAAGGATCCCGACCATATATCAGTTTCGTGAGTACAGTATGCTGATACAGTTATGAGCAAGAGTGTTGTGAAACTGTTCCAACGTTTCTTCTACAGTGCGCGTCTCACAGACTACTCTGAAATGTCCTAGCGTATAGAGATGGGCATTTAGGAGACTATGGTCAGAGAGAAGGGCAGCAGTCGTTCTGAGTCTAGGCTTATTAAGTTTGCATAGGTAGCTCTGCTAAGAATTGTAACCCACATAACAAACTGCTTTCAGCTGTCTGCAGCCAACTGTGTATTGCCACCCACTAGAAGCCCATTTGATTACGTCAGATCTGTCGAACAATCAGAGAGCGAAGACAAGGTTCAGGGCCAACAAAGAAGTGAAGAGAGCCCAGCCTTGCCGCTTTCGTACAAACCAGAGTCTCCCGGTATCCATCCTTGTGTTACTTTGTTATGACGATAGCAAACTTGCTTAATAGTTGCACCGCAGGACGGGACTTGAGCTGACTGTTGGCGCTAGTGTCAAGAGTGAAGCCTGGCTATCCGAATTGATACTTATATTTTCGTTCATGCAGCATGATTTAATAAGTGAATTTAATAAAACATAATATATATAATATTGTTACCTTATATATACTTTGAAACAAAACGTGCACTCGATAGATTAACCTAAATTATTGTTTTAACAGATAACACAAGTCCATGGCTGTTATTGTTTAACGTTTAATAAATAAACTTACCTCCATCTCTCTTCATCACTCAACTTGCTCAAATCTTCTGTTGTCGACTGAAACATACATAATTATGCAAAACTACTAAACGGCCATTATGCACAAATGAAGTTTGAACAGTACGCTAACGAAGACCGTGTATCACTCACTCCATCTGTTTGTGCATTCTCATGTATTAATAAACAAAGCTAAATTTCGGAACCGAATAAAGTAGTCTATAAAGTAAGTTAAACAGTGAGAATTAGATCAGAATCCTGCTTGTGGTGCGATTTTTGTTTTTTTTCTGATACTGAAACTATAATTATTCTCCGACAATATCTTCTGCTTTTCCTAAACATTTTGACAAGGAACATGAACCAAAGACATGTGTCTTAAATCTCCTGGGCCCTGTACTTTTTTCTACACTGGGTAATCTAAAAATTTTCAAAACCAGACAATTTCCAGTGCAATAAACTAGCAGCTGTTATATAGACTTTAATAGCCATTTGAGGTTAAGACCGAACTTTAAACAAATTTTTACAAAATAAATTGCATTTGAAACGGAGTACGCACACGAACGGAGCATTCTCAAAAACTGTCAACGAAAAAAATTGTCGAATAAATTCTTTTGTCTGGATTTTCATTCATAACTCCTTACTCGATTGATGGATTTGTGAAATTTTTTAATGCAAACGTAATACCGTTTAACTATTGTGCACCCCATTTTGTATTGTGGAACCAATTCCTGCCTGAATTCAGAAAAAACCGACATAATTTGGAAAAGTTGTAGTTTGGGTAGCATGATAAGCTGGGGAAACACTCCGCACAATATTTAAAATGACTAATGTACACACCACACTGCCACAAAGACAAATCCTTGGTGCTTTGCGTAGACGATAATTAAAGGCATTTGTGTTACATCAAATTACATGAGGATTAAGTTATTTCGTCTCGCTGCTGTTCGCAAATTCACACTACGATATCGTATATCACGTAGACCGAAAGCTTATATATAATGCATGCACTGCTTATTGAGCGGAGCGAAGCGAAGCGTTTTTATTTTCTGTCTGGGAGTAAAAAAGTCGATGTCCGTCCGTTAGTTCGTTCGGTCCGACGGATCTCAAGAACCACTGAACCGATTTAAAAAAACTTTTTTGTTTGAAAGCCTATCATGTCAGAGAGTGCAACTGATATTTGGGATTAAAAATTTTTGAGTGGTTAATTAGTAATTAGCTAATTAGTTAAGCTTATGCAGCTAAAATAGAGAATTTTGCAATATTTGTGTTATTTATTGAAATAGAATCGTTTCGGTCAAATCATTATAGGGTTTTTGGGTCGAAGAATTCAAATATAGTATTTTTACCAATGATAAAGCCCTATGCAATGTAGTTACAAGAACATAAAATTGAGTACATTCGTAATGCCACAGCACAAGCTCCGCTCACAAATGTAGTTCCACTACCGATTAGTGAACAGTGTAGGTTAGGATCACAACTACAGATTATGAAAAATTACTTTAAAAAATTTATCAGAATTTCTGTACCCTATTTTCAGAATATCAGAATTTCTATGAGAAACCTGATGCGAAATTTCAGCTGCTACTAATACTTCATATTTATTTAACCTAGAATTCTGCGATAACAGAATTCCATTA
>JASANE010000941.1:0-63895 GCA_030248225.1 Trileptium ribeirensis
CCAGCCGAGGGAACCGATTTGAGTTCCGGATGAGGCTCATCTTCGTTTTCTCCTATAATAAAACAAATAAGAACAATAACTAAAACAATAATTACTAAATTAACAGCAATAATTTTTCGTTGGAATAACAGTCACAATATTTTTATATAACATGATATGTACATGTAACATAATGCTATTATTGGTTAATACAGTACCCGCCAAAAATGACTGTCGCTCGCTCGCGACTCGCTCGACACTCGCTCTCGACTCGCTCGAAATAAGTTTGTTCTAAAAATAGAATTTTCTATTAATTTAAATAGTTGCGAAATCTAGAGCGAGCCACTCGCTCACGACTCGCTCGAACTCGCTCCCTCGAAATGCGACGGTCATTTTTGGCGAGTACTGTAATTATTATTTTTAAGATACATTTAATTCGATAATTATTTCTATAATACATCTACAAAGTATAACGTTACATTTGAATAACTTAGCTAGTAATACTCTTATAAATGTACGTATGCTGTACAGTAGAAATCTTAATATCCGAACCGCCTCATTGCTACAAAGGTTCTAGTGCTGTTGATTATTGCTCGTTAATACTATGGCTGGGGTTTCTGTACCAGGACTGCGAGGCAATCCTTCATTGAATAAGTGCCATTGTGTTATCTGGGCAACTATAATATACAACCTTAACTAGCTCAATTGAATTTCTTGACTAACAGACCAGTCGTGTTTAAAGACAAATTTGTCATTACTACACAGCTAGCTATAAAGCATCGTGGGTAGTCTTAATTAGACGTAGATACCCATTTGTGAGACACGATGCATTTAGAATGCTATTGATTGATTTGTAGCAATAAATTCTACGCTATCGGCTTCTTTAAAAACGCATAGAACTGTTTCACTTATTGTATAGACTGGAACTAAATCGCAGCTCTAGTATTAGAACGGCGCTTTAGCTGCGTGCTCTATTTAGTGCATCAGACTATTTACCAGTTTTGTGGGCCAAGGACATTTTAAGTCGACTTACCCATGTGCAAACTGGAGATGTAAACAGTAAGCGTGGCTCCAAAACAGTAGGTTCAGGTAGTAGGTGTAACTGGTCAATTTAGGCTGTCGCCTTGACCGACATCCTTACTGACCCAGCGCTGTCATCAGGCGTTGTATTTTACGGGACTACGCACGTCATCAAAAAGTTTGTTAACGTCAGCCACCACGTCACAATATATAAACCTCTCAGCTCAACCAACATTTTATAAATCCGACAACAGCTTGGAAGGCAACACAATAAATGTCCTCGCCAGTAGCGCTATTATAGCGATGTTTATACATTCCAGAATACCTAAACCAAGGCATAATCTAGTAAATCTACTTATAAAGCTTATAAAACCAAGCTGATATCCTAGTATCTCCTCCGCTATGTGACTATTCCGAAATCTCAAATTAATTAGACTAAAACTTTCGACTAGTGATTGACAACGGTATTCGTATATATCAGGATACAGTGTTGTATCCGGATATTATCCGTGACGTTAGGATATTCGGATATAGCCGATATCCTGCTGACATTGCAATTCCATAAATGCTTGGTTCGAGACTACTGAGAAGACAATAATATTACTGATGCACGATGGACATTTTGGAGGAAGATTTTGACCAAGATTGCACAGGTTTTGGCTTTATGTGGCCAACTGTAATGAGCTTGTCTTTCGCCAAAGATTCGAAGGCTGCTTCTTTAAGTTAACTGTCTCCAGGTGGCAGTTAGTTAAGAAATCCAAACTACGTCCATTTTCTAAATAGTGGTCGTTCGATTTCCGGTGTTTGTCGTTTTTCACCGTAAACTAATTTCGGCTTTTTGAGGTTGACAGAGTTTGCTGTTTATTAATTTTCAGAAAATTTTTTAAATAATATTGCGATGTCTGATGTTAAGCTTATAAAATACAAATTGTCATAGTGGATTAAATAAGAAGAAACCAGCAGTGACTTGGTTATCAAAATGTTCAAGGTGTCAATTTAAAACGGCACATCATGCTAGTTATTGACCAAGTTGGAACGACCAAGAAATCTCAAGAGTTCTTATGAAATACATATGTACATCACAAACCCTTGGTAATTTGATTATTTTTATATTTTTATGGTCTTCATAATCTGCTCTGATCATTTTGAATAAAAACTAGTTAAGGCTATTAACAAATACATAATTTTTTTAATACGCTTTGGTACCTCAAATTTTGAAAATTTTTTTCGATGACTTGAATTACTTTACCTACATACGCACCTTCGTAACGCATTGACGATCAGAGTTCAATCCGTTCGCATACGGATTCAAAAATAATGCCAATAAACAATAGTCCATAACTCGTTTCACATATACGCTCATAGTCAACTCGTGAACGCTTGAACAGATCAGGCTGATTTTGCTTTAGGATTTATGAAATAGAGGGAGCTAAGCGGTCGGAGTTCCCCCTGAAGGCGCTGGGGTCGGGGTAGGGGGGAAATCGTGAAAAATTTTTTTAATGTGGTTGTCATTCATAACTCATTTTCAGATGGAGAGATGTCGATCATTTTTTGTTTGATAGCAAACGTGACGACAATCTGCCATTTTGTTGGACGTGAACAGCTCGGCCCCATAATCTGGGTCAAAATGGCAAAAAAGTTTGTAATGTGGTTTTCCAAATCTGGCCATATGGGTACCAGTCTTTCGCAGCCTATATGACGCGACACAGGCTTCGCGTCGAACAATGGAGACCACCATACAAAATCAGTTCCTCAACACCAATCATAATCGTACAACTTTCCTCGCTATGCTTTTTTGTGGAACTACTCCCTGCGCCGCTGCGGGCCCGTATACGGTTCATCGACCCTTTGCCAGATATAGCGATTTTTCAAATTAAGCCGTGCTTGTTTTTACCTTACAATGTAATATTATAAATTAGGTTTTACCTATCAGGTTATAAATCACGTTTTGCTATCTAGTTTCTAACAAGACTATACTATACTTTTGTCATGGGGTTTCAAGGGTTTTACGCTCGACGAGCACGATTTACAAAATGTGCGTTTTCATTTGTCTGAATATGTATTGCGTGCAGGGCTTCAAGAATGGTTTATATATAGTTATTTCTGATGACTGTATTGATTTAGTTATCTTGAGTCCAGCATGCGTATTTCAAACCTTTTTCATGGATTTTCAATGAGTTTAGGGTCAATGAACCCGATTTCCAGAAAATAGTATGTCTTCAGTAGTTTGTCAAAAATAGTTTATATAGAGGATTTACTGTATGGTGAATGCAATGATCTGGTTATCTAGAGTCCAGCGCGTATATTTCATGCCTACTCATGGCGTTTCAATGGGTTATGGGCGAATGAACCCGATTTCCAGAATATACTCTGTCTTCAGTTGCTCGGTTACATAGAGATTGCGCACAGGTCATGAAAAATTGTTTATATAGGTTTTTCGGTAGGCTGAATAAGATTGTTTGATTATCTAGAGACAGCCCAAATACTTGAAGCGTTGTCAGTCTTTTTTGATTGTGTTAGGGAATTTTCAACAGATTCAGGGTTCAAAAGGTTTTAAGGTAGTATATAACATCCAACACAGCCGGTTACATTGTGATTAAACAAAACAATGCCATAAAAATGAAACCACAGTCGGTCCGTTTCACCCTATCTTGCGAGTTACTAGACCATATGGTTTGAATTTTAGTTTAAAAGTTTCGGAACCGAGGGTAACCTACTAAAAATAAAAAGTTCCTAAAATTTTTTTTAACAGTTTCCCAAAATAGCATTAATAATCGTATTAAGCTTATTCCTAATATTATATTTAACATTCTAATAATCTTATCATAGCTTATTACTTTCATCGAAGCTTATGCCAAGCCATTGTATAAAATAATAAAATTTCAGCCATTTAATTATACGGAGACGGCAGTGTCCCTATCAATTTTTAACATTTACATAGTTTAGCCAAAGAGTCGCATTAGGAGCGCATTATCAAAATTTTTTTTAGATTAATGCATGCTTTGAAGAACAAATTTTTGTTGTCATGCAATACTTGACACTAAAATATTTAACTAGCACAACTAATCAATATTGGTACAGTATCCGCCAAAAATGACTGTCGCTCGCTCGCGACTCGCTCGACACTCGCTTGCGACTCGCTCGAAATAAATTTGTTCTAAAAATAGAATTTTCTATTAATTTAAATAGTTGCGAAATCTCGAGCGAGCCACTCGCTCGCGACTCGCTCGCTCGAAATGCGACGGTCATTTTTGGCGAGTACTGTAATCGCCGCAACTGACTAGCCTCACGAGCGAGCAAGCAGTGCGCGAACAAAGAGCAGATTATCTAATTTCAAAGCAAAATTTATTTGCCCAACAAGAAAATTGTAACGAGCAATGCAGTACGAATTTTTTGCAATACCAAAGGGTCGAACGAAGCGTTTTAAATTAAAAGTGGTTTAAAACAACCTCATGTTGTTACAATGAGTTCCACTGAAAAAAATTCGACCGTCGCATGCAACTATTCAGCGAAAATATTAACGAAACGAAAACAACGTTAACAAGACCGTCATGCACAAAATTGAATATATCAACGAATATTTTGACCAAAACATGACAATTTCCTTATTTCAAATAACAAAAGACAACACACAGTACGCAAAAAACGACGGTTTCATCAGGTTCAGCTCCCAAATTCCGAACACGATGCTTACGCGATGAAGTGGAAGGGGCTGGTAGAGACTGTAACCCATTACCGGAGCGCCAAGATGTCATCGCCACGTGATATAGCGAGCAATAGAGATTAATAACATGCATCAATAGCAGCCACATAAGTGGCTCGACCGCAGCTCCTCCTCTCCTACTGCAGCAGTAAACAGCTCGGTGTATATAGTTTATCATTTGGAAGCCGTAATTGTTGTACCACAGCACCGCCATCCACAACAGTCACTGCCAAAACAAGGAATTTCACCAAATTTCCACTTACGTGTCTAGCCTTCGACCCAAAAAATGAGTCGACACCGGTAGCGCGAGATGGACTCGCAAATCATCTCTTCTAGTTAAAAAAACGTATACAGTTGCGGGCAGCAATAAGAGTAATTCTTGTCACGAGTCGTTTACAAAAAAATATCGCGAATAGTTGGCGAAAAATTCGCGAATAGCAATTGAACAGCTGTTAATTTGTCGCGAACTATGTAATGTCGCGAACACTTCGAGAATTTCATATTCCTCAACAAAAAACCAATGAACCAAATGTGTATAGTTGGCGGCTCGTACATTAAAATAAGGCACGACGGTGAAAGAATTCCTAAGCATAATAGGTGAGAGAATATTTTGTGGGTACATTTATTGTTGACAGCGCAAGTTGTCTGAGCTCTCCATAGCTGTTAGGGAGTGATCAATGTTTTCTTTATCAAACAACCCAGAAAAACTACAGCAAAATATATATTACACTGGCCGTGTATTTGGAAAAAGTCCAGTTTTGCTACATGGAGTCAAGTTTCACACAGACATTTTAGTATAGTAAGACGTAGTTTCCGCTTAACGACATGAGAAAATATATGAACGCTTGACAACGCAATAAAGCCATTTTTTTGGTCAGTTACCAAGCGAGCTGATCCATTACACAGCTCAAGTTGTACAGCCTGATCTCAAACTGCAGACATGTAATACAACACCGACACTGTTCAAAAATAGCTTCTCAATAATTTCGAGCTTCTCATAGAAAAATATTCAAAATAAATGATACCGTTTTACTAAAATATTTACACATTGCCTCATCATGAAGTTTAGGAAGCCTTCGGCGTAAGTTCGAAAAAATACAGCCTGACTAAAAGTCCTGTTACGCTGCAAGATACGATCTTTTAGCTTCACACAGTAATACCCGATCGAATTCCTGTTTATGAAGCTGTTGTAATCCGTGCAACCTAATAACAGCTCAGTTCTTCACAACTGCAGTCTTAGCCAATTACTTCACTTATATATATAAAAATTCCATTGCAGCTGAGCTGAGCAGGCAGCGTTAGTGACGTATAGCCGACAAAGGTTAGCCAGGAAGCTTATTAAATCTTGTTTCCGATCGTAACGTATTTCACAGCTACCCCGTTTATATCGACGATGCGGTTCTAATCAAATAATTAAAGTGAGGAATTGTTTCAAAAAGAAACCCGGTGCGTGAATAAATTTCGAGCCCTATAACTGATTAGGAAGCATGCGTTCTACAAATCGCTGTCCCAACGCCGAGTCTCGTCACCAGGGGAATAATTTGAGTGAGCTATTAATATTAAAAAAAACTGCGATACAGTGCGAATACGACGAAATCGAGCGACGGCTCGACGTAAATTAAAAGCAGATGATAAAAGAGAAACTATATTTCTTTATGATACCGCTCACTACGACCGTACTCATACAGCCTCAAAGTTTTAATCTTTCAGAAATCAGCCTAATTTATCAATTAAAAGCAGATGATAAAAGAGAAACTATATTTCTTTATGATACCGCTCACTACGACCGTACTCATACAGCCTCAAAGTTTTAATCTTTCAGAAATCAGCCTAATTTATCATTTAAAACGCAAACCATCAATCTTGTAGCAGCAATGAGTAGAAAATCATTCCTGTTACATGGTTCAATCTGGTTAAGCACAAAACAGTTTTAAAACCAACGTCGCTTGGGTCAAATCGAGAACGAGACAGACTACCATAGGTTGTATGTATGATAGATAGAAATACCTAAATGAAATTAGGCTGGGAACAAGATAATTCTGTGTTGGCAAGAATGTGCCGGCTACACGATCCCACTCTAATTAAACCCCATAGAATCGACTCTGAAACAGTCCCAGCTTGATAAAAACAGTAGTTCAGACGATTCAGCCCATACGAGGATTGCCAAAGCTTCAGCCGTCGATGCTGAGGTTAAGTTTCCTGAGAACATAATGTTTTGCTTACGTGGTTCCTGCATAAAATCCCTATCAATGTCAAATTCATTCGTGCATGACAAGTTTGTATCCACTTGTTGTATCATAATTATTAAAGAAATGCGTAAAAAATCCTAAACATGCTTCATGCTTGTATGCGTAGTATTTGATGTGTTACGCTAACCGTCAGGCAGTACGCATGAGCCCAGTGCAAAAATACTACTGCAGTTCGCATACGACTAGCACACATACAAATCCCCGCTAACGTACACACTGTTACATGCATGCATTACAATAAAACACTTAATAAAAAACATATTGAAATAAAGATATTCAAAACTGATGCTTAGTCGAAACGCCTGATCCACAAAGAAACTAGATAAAAAATCAAAATAGACATTCGAGCTTACATAATGCCCGATCATGTTTAGATAACTCCGGGGGCATCGTGTAAGGTTTTGGCTTTTTAAACCTATGTTAAAGCATAGCCTGGGCGCACCATTAAGCATCAAATTCCTGCCCTAGGGTACCCACGTCAAGTACTAACCGCAATGTTATACAGGAAAAATCTTTCTTCCTTGTCACGGTAGAGCAAGACGGTGTGCAGTTTATTTTTATTAAAAAAACTTTCAGCGCTAAAGTCGCAAGTTATACTATGTGCTAAACTGCAACTATATAACAACGTAGATAGTCGGGTTTCGCTGTTTTACGGTTCCATTCCCATTTTTACAGCAAAATTTCTAAGCTCTTTTTCATTTTGGATTATGCAGATTTTCGGGCTCAGCCATAATTATTATCATGCCATCCAGTTTTATTGTCTATATCTGTCCTAAATTGCTGTTTCGGGCGCCTATACTGTCTGCTTCTTGGAATACGGGTTCGGATCGCTTCGTGCGATACTGACTGACTTACCTCCGCCGCCGCCTCCCCTGACGGCTCTGTTGAATCCTTGAAGGAGACCACCGGACGGAGTTGATTTTGTTGACTGATGCCACGGTTGAGCAGCTGCTTTGGCCGACGGCGCCGGGGGTAACGGGCGTAAATTTTGAAGCTCGTCTTCGGCGCCGGTTTCCGGATCGTCCGAGCATGACGACGCAGCATCGGCACCGTCGTTCGCGTCCGCGCCACCGTCGTCGCCACCTCTAGACGATCCTGATTTATCTGAAGAGGAGTTTCAATTTCACTTGGCCCTCATTCAACCACAAATCTGATCTCTACTGATCATTAATATATAAAAGCAAGATAAAATATATATCATATATATATATATATTATATATCAGAGAGTAACCGGACATCGGTTTCCTGGTAAAACCATATTCCTGGCCGGCAAATGGTAAAACACTGTTGCGTCCGATACGTTACCGTATCCGTATTCTGATTACAAATTTGAAATTTGTCACATTTTTGCGTCATGCAATACATTAAATATGCACCGTTGCACATTAACCTGTTTATTTTAAAAACCTGAATAAATCAAATTTTTAAACTCAATAAATTTCCGTATAAAACGAAAGCATCTCCAACAGGATATAATTATCGTAACCTTATAATAACAAATTATGTGTCCTATTGAACTCATTTCAAGGCACATAAGAATAAGCCTTAGTCGATTTCCGTTCCCAGTGAATAACGAAAACATTCCAACATCCCAGTGAATAACAACTACAACCATGTGAGTACATAGTAAACTAGCACAGCAAAGTGATAAACAAAGTAAAGCTGGCTCTAATCTTTGCCAAACTGAGTGGCAGCTACATCCAGTGTGAAGCACAGATTTTGTCTAAACCAATGTCCAGTGCGACAGATCAAACATTGGTTGAAACAGTTTTTGGGTTTCCTGAGCCCTTTCAAGGAACCAGGAAGACAAAACAATGTATATATAATAAATGTAACAGCCATTTAAATCAAAACCATGGGACTTTCGTTTTTAACTCAGAAACTACAGTCCCGCTCGGAAATAAAAGATTTTTCGCGAACAGTTTGCGAAAAATTAAGAACTGTTCATTGGTTATTCGAGAAAAAACGGATAAATTAGGTGTCAAAGTACAAATACATTGAGTGTCACTGTACTACAAATACATTGTTTTGGACAAATTTTGAGTTCGGCTAATTTCGGTTCCGGTTATTCACTAATATATATTTTTATACATGCACCTCACAATATTGACTGCTTGGTTAACTAATCAAAGCAGAAATGATAAATATATACTGCGTGTTATGTGGAGTAGGCATACGTACACTGCAAAAATGCTGTGTCAAATTTGTCTGCTCAAGCGAGCCACTTTTCCTATTCAGTAAATGAGTCAACTTAAGCTTTGTTTAAGATAAGTCTCACTTAACCTGACCCAGAGCTGAGTCGTATTGATCCAAAGTTTGACTCACTGGCTGAGTTTAATCCCCTACTTTATGACTTTATTTGCATTTGGACAAGCATGGAACAACAGTTGCCGGGGCGATGAGTTTAACTCGGATCGTTTGGTTTAGCGATGTCTTCTCTAACCACTCAGCCACGACGACGTTTTTGCTCAGATCCTTAAGGCTCGTCACAAAGCGAGCGAGCAACGCGCAGTGTGAAGAATGCAACGCAACGAACTGAATTACCATATTATTTTGTATTTTAATTAGTTGTCGTAGAGCAACTACTTGCAGTAAAGGGTTAACAGTTTTCAGCATAAGCTGACCCAAATTTGAGACTCATTTTAGTTTGTATAATTAATTATTCACTATATGCTGATCGGTATATGGCAAGGACACAATACACTCAAACAAGCACGTAAGCATACAACAGCGTTGAAAGCCTTTTTTAGATACACGACACAACTTCAACTAAGTTGAAATACGCTGGCCGACAAGGCTCCACCATCTGCGAATACAGCGAAGCAAATCTTAAATTGGGAGAGATTGATACCTACAGTTGCAAAAGAATGTTTATCAAAAGAATCCGACCAAGCACCTACGAAAACGTACCCTAGGGAAGATGGGACCTTGCCTTCTTACAGTGCCTCGAAGATACATACAGTTGCAGAGCGATCTAAAAGGGAAAAGGTGAATCATGCGGTCGCTGGCACCATAGCGGCTGCATAGAGATGAATAAGTATGGAGCATGAAAGTATTGGATTTATAATATAAAATACTCAAACATCAAGAAATACAAAAAAATTAAGAGTTAAAAATGGAAAAAATCTAACTCTAAAAAAGTATATTATTAAGAGTTAAAATTGAAAAAATCTAACTCTAAAAAAGTATATTGTTAAGAGTTAAAATTGAAAAAATCTAACTCTAAAAAAGTATATTATTAACAGTTAAAAATTGAAAAAATCTAACTCTAAAAAAGTATTTTATTAAACTTTCTAGTGCTAATAAATACCAAGATTATTTCAAAGCTGAATACAGTAGAGACAACAGTTGGCGGTTTCATATAAGGTACTCCTTGATTGGTTTGCGTAAAGTCTTAAGAACTCGTGACATAGTTATTAGAACCACTAACAAAAACAGGTGAATTAAAATGAAGCGGAAACTAAGTCAACAGTCAAAATTAATGTTTTTCAAAAATTCAATTTTGCAAAGCTGTCTCTGCTATAAAATTTAAAACCTTAAAATGTCCTTGCTAGGTAGTAACTACTGACCACAATATCTGACCAAGTTACAAAGTTAATCTTATTGAATTTAGAAAATCCTGTCCACTTTCCAGCATAAGTATTCCAGAAAAATTAGCTTACTACTAGCAACGAAGACTTTAAGTTTCATCAAACGCACGTTATAAACGGTAAGTGCAAAACTTCAGAAGTAGGTCAGTCGAATTACTCGACGAAATAGTTGTACATAGGTATCCAAAATCGATATAATTACCACTAAAAGCTGAATCTTTCTGCTGGGTGGTTTTTCGTCGCCTGCCTGGATCAATAAAACAGTCCGTGAGTCACTAAACAATATATCTATTACCACATGCCAAGTTGTGTTGTTCGACTGCAATCCTAAGCTAGGACACCCATCAAATATTGAAGTGACATCATCCATAAATGTAAAGCTTAATGTCTTATAGCTATCCTAAATCAAAGTCCAACGTGCGTTTACGACTACTGAATATGAATATTGATCCCATCATGTCGAGTAGTAAACTCAAGACACAAATTTCCTCGAAACATTAAATCGTAATAGATCCGTTCATCATGCGACATTTCACACTAAAGCTAGTGCGTTATGGATCACTTCAAAATTTCTATTATAGATTATAATAAAATTTTATATTACTAAATATATAGATGTATATTTGTCTCAAGTATATATATAATTACTTGATACCAAAAGCCGACGGTAGTCACTCTTCGTGAACAGTGTGGCACTGTTCAAATTTCCCATCGTCCGTGGTACATAGCGGTTTATTTAGACCTTACCCTCCACAGGAAGGACTCCTAAATTAACTTTAATAAACATGACCCTCCCCATTTTCTTGGACCACCAATCCAGATTCCCTGTCCTTGTATCACCAATTCCAGATACGTACCCATGTTCATGTACCACCAAACCCACTCACCCACGGTATGGTCCACCAAATCCAGACACCCATGCCCGAGCCAACGCTCACGTGTTAAGTATAAATTTGGGGGCGTAAATTTGAAGATCCATGAACATGGGTGGATGGATGGATCTAATCGGTGGATCACGGGAGTAGGTAATTATCAGTTAGTACCAGTCATGTTTCTGGGGGAATGTAAAGCCGAAATCGTTTGCGATATACCGGAGCGGACTATAAGATGAGAAATCCAAATGTCATCTTTTTCAATTCAGTAGAGTTGACTATAAAATGGTCCTATTGATACAAAAAACCGATACATATACTGGGCTCTCCAAACTGGAGGGGGGGGGGGTGAGGGTGAGGGAGGCCCCTGGCATTTTTCGGTTCCACCTGGTTCAAAACAGGTGCCTCCCGATTCATGCCCCCTGGCAAAATTTTGGGTTCCCCCGGTTCACCGCCTCTTTGAAATTTTTTTGTTTCCAATTGTTCCAAAGTGTATAAAATTTGATCAAAATTTGCACTAAAATTCCTTTCTGAAGCCAAAAATTTCACAAATTTTGACAAAATTTGCTTCAAAATCGCATTTTCTCTCCATGAAACACATCTTGGCAGTGTTTCTGACATGATTTTTAACCGTTTTTCTGTTGGAAAAATGCCCCCAGGGAAAATCGGGCGCCCCCGGTTCAACTGGTTCATGCCCCCTGGCAAAATTTTCAGCGAATGGAGAGCCCAGCATATATATGAATAATTATGTACGATATATCATACAAACGTGATGCTGCTACAGATGAAACATTTCATGCAACATATTTTAGCAGATAGAAATATATTCATTAGCGATGAGAAAGAGTACCTGGATACGATTTCTATCAAGACATTATCTACGACATCGGGATATCCGAATGTCCTGATATTGCATCAGTTCCAAAATTTTAGTATGAGAGAAGCCACTAAGACTTGATTCGAAGATGCCGAAAAGACATGCTTATAGTTAATTTAAGTATATATATTTGCCTTTGGTTAAGGAGACGACCGGCGCTTAAGTTGACAGTCTAGGATTTTCGGTTAGGTAGTAACCCACCCGAAACACTTCCATTTCCAAAACTGTATAAATTCCGTATTTTACTCGTCTATTCGTAAACAAATTTAAGATACGGTATTACTTATTCCAGTCAAACCTTTGTAACAAGTTCCGGACTATCCACCGATCCGCCGTTTTGTTTTTTGGAGTCAAGTTATATCCGAAAAACCAGGCAAAATTTAGCTTTTTTTCTGACTTGCGATTTTTTGAGGCTCACAGATTAATTTTCAGTTGATTTTTTGAATTTATATTTCGAAAATAGAGTTTTGATGTTGCAATGTATAATATAGATTGGAGGTTTAAAAAAATAAAATGGAATAGCGTCCATTATAAAATAAATACTACTCACTAAAATATGATTTGGTCGCTCACTTAGTGCAAGTTACACACCAAATATTGGTGCAAAATCATATAATCCATATCCCTGCCAATCATTAATATTTATAAATATACATGTACATAAATGTAACGTCGCTCATCCATACTAGACTATATTTATCTTTCGGAAGAGTAATAGCGATGAAGCATGTCGGAAATGTCACCATGATCCAATTAATACACAACCACAAACAAACCAACCAAGGCAGGGACGTCCTAAGAGGGGACCGGTTCCCTTCACTTTCACATTCACAAAAGAAAATAAATACTAATAAACCGCCCGGCCCGCCGCTTTTCTCCACATTCCCTCTTCACTTTCAAAAAGTTTGCGACGTCTTTACTTGAAAGACAATTATTCCAAACATTTCGCCTGCTACAATAATTTAGATTTATTCTTGGTTTCCAAAACCTACAATACTTCCAGATGCAATGCTAGTGACAATTACTATTGTTGAGGGAAAATTTTGCAAATAACTCTGCGAGCGAGCATGTATTCTGCAACGCAGAAAGCACTAGTAGATTGCCCTCGAGAACATATTTTGGAACGGTCGCTGTTTTATTAAAAGTTAATCCAAGATGTTTTTTGGCTACATAAAATCAGTTTTCAGGCGAAAGATGTTATTACGTCGCCCACGTTATAACGTCCGTTTGTCAAACTGATTTCTGTATGTCGGGTTATACAAGTCAAAAAAAATTGTACGACCTTCGCCACGGATCTCAATTGCGTTCGCGCCATAAATGAACGAAGCTAGTCTAAGGCCGGGATTACATTGCGTGTCCGATCACATGAGTTCTGAGCGAGTGGCATCGGGTGGCAAGATGTCTTCGGCCAATGCCCGGTTGCACTGAATTCCCGTACGATAGCTTGGCGTTAAGCTTATCAGACGACGAAATCACTAAAAAGCTAAATTCACTGAAGTTTCAATGAACAAAATCGTTAGCAAAACCATTTTTTGGAAACTCATCACACTAATTTTATAACTATATTCTGAAAATCCTAAATTTAAAACTTTTTGAACTGAATTTGTGATGTACTGGGCGCACCCGGCGTATATAGCTTTGACTGATTTACCTGTGCTGTTTTTTCGTTTATGCACTAGGCCATGCACCGAGAGAACAAGTTTAGTATGCGGGGTGTAGCCCAGACAGAGTGTCGTTGGGAAAGGGTGCCCTCTCCTCGGTTGGTGTCGCGCAGATAACAACACCGATAAGAATTTTTCGACTTGCAAAATGTCAGATAGACCTATTGAGCCGGTCCCCACAACAGTGCGTGGATCCCTCCAGCTAAACTTTCCTGCCAATTTTCTGTGATCAACATGCCAGCAAGTATAGCAGGAAATGTGCTGGTTACAGCAATGACAGGTATACACACAAAGATAAGCTAACGTGAAGACGCAGCGTTTCGACAACAAAGAGCGATTATTAAATCGTCGTAGAGATTTTCAAAAATCATTAAATTTCGTGAGATCGGTAAAACTTGTTTACGGACAAGTGGTGACAACGGGCCGAAATTTTTCGGACCTGCCTGCTTGTAATCGGGTGCGGCCCCGGTTAGACAAAAGTTCACACCTCCGGAATACACTTAGCGAGTCGCATTTTTTAATCCTTAGCAATGTCTTATGTTTAATAAAAAATACAGGTTAATTATGCTTAATTTTAATCATAATTATGATTATTGCAAATTAGCAAAGTTTGATGCTTAACATTAAGCCTTTTAATGTTGATATTGAAGCATAATTATGCTAAATAACTTAAGTAGCAAAAATAAGACTAAAATATGCTTAATATTTAGCAGTATTATACTTAAATTTTAAGTTTTTAAGTATAATTCTTCTACATTTAAAGCTAAATATATATTATGTTAAACATATTAAGTCCTCATTTAGCATAACTATCCTGATTAATCAGCATAGTTACACATAGAGTGGATGACATGTCGCTGAAGATTGTATATGATAGTCAGCATAAGTACCATTCAGTCGAGGTATAATTATGTTAATTATTTAGCATAATTGTACCTAGAGCGGATGACACTTCGCAGGATAGTATGACAGTCTTCAGCTTAAGCATATCCTGGCTAAAAGTATGTCGTGGTACGTTTCACGTTGTCCAAGTGTCTACCAAATTTGTTGAGGTCTATTTATAGAGGCAGGCAAGTTAACTTACTTAATGTTAGAGAAATGATATCGCAACAAATTTTAAGAAATTCCAGAGAAACTCTAGGTACCAAATTTAATTTTGAAAAAATGTTTGTGAATTTGCAACTGTGGTTAGAAAAATTTCAACAGTCTGGACCAGTGCTTGGACAAAACTAAACATAGCGCATATATATAGTACATAAATAGTAGCATTACATAATTTGACTATTAACTTTTTTAGACCTTACCTGGCCGTGCGGATTGCTGCAAAAAACAGCCGGGCCAGTATTGCCCAGAGTCGCAACATCTCAGCCTGATTCTCGATTCTAGCAAGGACACAAGTGTGCACAATAATGTTATAAAATTATTCATTTTCATTACTGGGTGATCAGATAACTGATATCTTGACACACCGGTTACCAAGTTTTGGAACTTACAACAGCAGCCTTCTACTAGCCCAAGAAAATTTATGGAAATAATTCATCTATATATATATATATAAACAAGACTCCACAACGAACCTTCCAAGAGAACTTTTCAAGGGTTCTTTATGGACCCTTAGTATAACACATCACTGGTTATTAACCACATTTCCAGTCAGCAGACATTTGTCGGAAGTGGTCACTGACAGTGGTATAATTTTTCCCCATTTGAATCGTTATTATGATTCCAAGACTATTCTACTGTAGCAATACTGATTAGTACGTCAATACCGGAAGGAGAGGGTTTCCAAGTTCAGCATATTTGTTGACGATCTATGTTGCTCGTTCACGAAGACCAACAATGCCAGTGCCAAGTGTAGGGAGCCGGGATGCATTATGTTGTTCCAAATCCTGTTTAGTAAAGCATCTACAAGAAGCTGCGATGCAAAAGCTGCTAAGTTCCACCAGAGCCACACGGGTTGAAGGTTAAGCAAATTTTGCACCCCCCCAGGAATTCAATTCAATTCGGGTAATTAAATACAATTAGTTCAATCTTTGCTCATCCATGATAATACCTGGTGTACACTCAGCTTATGTCCAGAGCAACGCTTGTGCACGGAACCGAATCGTCGTGCTATTAGTCGGAAACAATTGCAATGTATGGTTTTGTGTTGGAATTGAAACTAAATAAGCATCTGAAGCTATCACTTTTGACATTACGGTATACGGTGCCCAAGAACGCGTTTTATAGCCCATGGCCGACTAACAAGTCCCGAAATCACCGCTGTCTAAAATTTAGTAAAGTCACTTCTACGCTTCAGTACCTCTGCAATTCCTCCCACTAGCGAATACAATTATTTCTAAATACGACGGTTTCGAAGCACGGTTATAGACTCGGACCGGTAGAGATAATAAAAGAAAAACCAGTGGCTATGTATTGCTAAGCGATCCGGGTGTCGAAGCACTGGCCACCACCACAAAGAATACAGCAGAAAACAGCGACCATTTAGGACAGCACAACACACAAGAAAAGAAGAGTAGTACCATCTACAACTAGAGTTTCTACTAAACGTGTGTAACCAACGACGATATAGATTTCACTGCATGCAAACCCGTGGTATTACTTATCCACCCGATTGATATTAATTTATGCACTAGCTAACAAATCCTTTATATATCGATCGCCATACTGAAAACTTAACGCGTCGCAGTCTTGTCAACATTTCCTAAAATGAACCGCTACAAATGTGAAAAGAAAGACCTGCTCCTAAAATTCTATACAAAAGTGAAATTGCTAAATAATGCGAGCTTATATGTCTTTTTAGAGAATGAATTTCTAAACAATTTGAATACTTTTCTCAATATAGCTAAAAATTATTACTGCGCAATGGTTAGTTATTTATTTTATTTAAGTTTTAATTGCCCACATCTTCTCATTCGATGACTATACAACGACCATTTGATCGATCGTCATAATTGAATACGGGCTCACGGAACGCGTTATGATAGCTAAGACAATTAATTGAGGCACAGCGAGACACAACGATAAGCATGGATGTTATATCGATATGGGCTGGACGGTTGGTTCCATGACGATTTTGCGGTAGAAGGTAGTATCTTCTCATTCGATGACTATAGAACGACCATTTGATCGATCGTCATAATTGAATACGGGCTCACGGAACGCGTTATGATAGCTACGACAATTAATTGAGGCACAGCGAGACACAACGATATGCATGGATGTTATATCGATATGGGCTGGACGGTTGGTTCCATGACGATTTTACGGTAGAAGGTAGTAAACCATGACAATCCTGGATAACAGCCACTATCGTCTACGTGAGAACGCTCATCAGGGTGGAAAGTGCAAAGTCTATGATTAGGAGACCACAAACCAGCTTTTTACTTAATCCCTTCGACGGCTTAGAGGACCGGCCAATGGAACGCATCCGTAAATTTTCAACTGCTTCACATATCTGTATACTTTGTCAGATTATATATTTTATATATTTATTATTATTATCTATTATTTATTATTATATATTTTATATTTTTATTATTATATATTATTAGATTATATATTTTGATTTGTTTATCAGTCCAGTGGAATTGCTATATACGTAGCCCTCTATAGCTGCGTTTCTGTACTGAAACTTTTAAATCCATTTACTATATAACTCTTTGAATGCTGAATCGCTGTCAAAATTAACGCAGTGACAACATATGTACGGTAATACATTCACATCAAAGTTTCTGGATATCAAATTTGAAATATTTAGTGATTAAATAGTTTTGTATATACATATTTTAACAAAAACCCTCACTACAGATATTGTTAGTAAGTAATTAAGGTTTGATGGGAAATGGTCGGTTATTTCGTCACCCATCGTAAAGGCGTGTTCACACGCTCAAACTTTTTGCTCAAATTTTGAACTCAAAATTTGAGCTCAAATTTTGATCAAAATTTGAGCAAAAAGTTTGAGCGTGTGAACACGCCTTTAGTTTAAACAAGTGATATAGCGTTTAATAGACCGCTTTAAAATTGCGACCGATCCGATTCTATTGTATTCGGTGCGATACGAGCAAATTCATCTCTTTCAATGTAATGAAAGCTTGGTTATCACTGCACATAAGCTGCGCCAATATATTGAATGTGATCTATTTGACCCTCCCTCAGCCATCTGAGGAAGTAAAATTCATCATCGTCAACCGTTTGATAATTTGGTAATCCACATCGGGCAATCACTAGATAAACCTGAGGCAATGACACGTAATTACAATAGAAGGTATTTTCCAGCGGTTTTCAAAGAATAAGAAAAACAGTCTTAAAAGGTGAGCGTTAACAACTCAGCAGTTGTAACGGCATATAATTATTACAACGTACTCCACTATAATTATAATTTATACCGACGGTATATTTAAGAATCTCAGACTGGTCCAGGAAACACCAGTTTGGGGTCCGAGAGCTGTGCGCGGGTACCCTCGCGCCGGGTACGGGCTCAAATGTTGAGCTTGCAGATAGCGGGTAACCTGCGGGTACCAGCAGGTTTCGGAAAACAATATATTCTTTAGCGTAAGCTGTTGAAATCGCTAGGAATTTTCCTTTGGTGGGTTTGCAGAAGAAGCTGGGTGGTTCCCTTTACTGAGCGCTGAAGAAGCCGCAATTCAATTACCTTTAGTGGGCGCCGTTAACGTTGAGACTACTAGGCGGCTCGCTACTCCCTTTACTAGACGTTGTAGAAGCCTGTAAGCCATTCCGTTTACTTTGCGCCGTAGATGTTACCAGACGTTTCATCTTGGTGAATGTTGCAGAAGAAACTATGCGGTTCCTTTTACTGGGCACTGTAGAAGCGATTAGGCAGTTCCCTTTAGTGGGCGCTGTAGACACAAGTAGGCTCCCTTTGCTAGGCCCTACAGAAGTGCAAATTACGGTATTTTCAGGACGATACAAATGGCACGGGGCGGGCAGCGGCCCTGAATGCCGGCGAGCTTCCATTTGGGTGGTTGGTTGGGCGTTAGGGAGGTGAGCAGCGAAAGCGGATCAAGTCCTTGTCATGCAGCCTGGGCAGCGAGAAATCGCTGGCGAAGAATCCGCTATCAATAAGTTAACAAGATTAGAATGGCATTAAAACGCAAAGCACTAAATACGCTGAGTCATTAAGCATTCAATAACTTGCGGACCTCGCCGGCCAAACGTATTGAGCCCGCGAGTACGGACCTATTAGCGATGGACAGTCATTTGATCTGCGCCGGCACCCGTGGGCTCAATAATTTGTGCACGCGCACACCACTGTTGGGACAGCAGGCATAGGGCGTCCCTATTTTTCAAGAAAAAAGGCCACCGTAAGGCGGCCTCCCCAATTTAACTGTAGCGGCCAGTCCCATAGTAGTGTATCGCGCTCCAGGTTGTAACGATACATTTGCAAAGGGGTTCAACGTCCCCGAGGAATCATATCTGCGCCACTTCAACATTCTAGTTTGCTATTTTATTCAGTCTTTCAACTGTCTTACATTACTACAGGTACATATGATCCAAAAAATCTTGTTGCCAAGGCACACTGCCTAAAACAACTGAAGGATGAAGAAACACTATGATTATCGAAAAAGCTTGAGGAAAGCTCTGCACAAAACCAGAAAGCCTAGAACCATTTAAAAGCTTAATTTTTGGAGTTTGTTGCAGAACCTATGTTTTGAGCAAACAAATCTCTTCAATGCACTACAGCAAGTCGTCCATACGATTCTCAATAATAACTCAAACAGAACAAACCCGTGTTCGAAGACGAATGTACCGCACCACTGCTGTCGGATATAAAACGCTTACAACAATGACTAGTGCCCAACTGAAAAAACGGCGTGACTATTGCTGTTTCCTCCAACAACCATTGACATTTTGGTGATATTTTGTTCAAGTTTTTGCAATGTATGGATGTGAATGTATATACTATATTTATACACTGCATAATCATAACCGTGATATAATCAAAATAGGAAGTAAGCTAGACAATAATCAGTCAAAAACGTTCTATTTTGGGACAGAACAAACAAATTTCATTATAATTTCAGACCGGGTATGTATATATGTGTTACCAGTGAGTACATACCGAGCGGATACTACTGACTGCGTTAATATTCAAAATGTTGCTTTAAAATATGAGGGCTAAATTATTTGTCGAGTGAAAATGAAACTGTTTGCTGCTGCCACCTGTACCGTCTAAATGTTATTGAAAATAAACTAACTTGGTATAAGGTATATGAAACCGCTAGCCAAAAAAAGCGATGCTCCCAAACCCAATGTTCTCAACTTGGCGTCCAGGTCATGATAAACGATAGGATAATACACATTTAATATATTAAGTTATTGTTAAATTTTTCAATCGCGTTGGTACGATCCCCACTGCTCCCTCTTGCGACGCCCCTGTGAATATAGTTCCCAAAATCATATTCGTCCGTCGTTTGAGCAATTAGCTAATTTCCTAGGTAACTTAGCTAAATTTTGAATCATCTGATTCATAGATATTATTGTTTGATTGCAACCGTTATTATACGTTACCAAAATATATTATAAAATCAGACTTATATATAGAAGAAAATAATCTTGCTAATCAACATTTTTAAATGATAATTTAAGCAAGCTATTGTGAGACAAAATGTCTTCATAACAGACTAAATAGACAAAGTATTTCAACCTGCATGTTGTAAACTACTATATATTATAAGTTACCAAAATATAAAACTAAACTTCATGTAGAAATAAACCAGGACTTTTCGGTTATACACCCAGCCTTAAAATGGTTTAATTCTGAAGATGCAGTGATACTTCTGGTAACACTCGCCTCAGGTCGTCGAGTTGGTTCAGAAAATATTCATTTCGGCACGTTTTATACAAATATTTTTCGATTTATTTTGGGTTCCCAGTGTTTATTGGTTTTGGTTCCCCTTGGAACCCAAAATTTTTTTCTCGATAAACATATACTTTTATATGTTATCCGAACCGCATTGTTGGGATGAGTGGAACTGTGCAAAAATCAGCTTTATCGGTTCGTGAATTAACGACTTAGGCTTATGACCATTAAGAACCCAAATAAGATCGAACAAAAATTTTGTAATAAAGTGAATATTTTCTGAACTATATTGTCGGGCTGAGTCAAATGATCCCAAAATTATCGATGTATCTTGACTACTGACCAGTTTCGGGATGGGGTAGTATAACCGAAAAGACCCAGAAAACCTAGTAATAAACTATTCGCAATCTTACATTTAAAAGAAAATCTTTGTAATGAGCTATTTGAAAGTTAAAACTTAAATAAGTTATTGTGAGGCAATATGTTTTAACTTGCAGTTTTGTGGTAAGGGTTTTTTGTGTAACCTTCCATCATTTGCGTGGATGCTTCAGAAAAATCGTTTTGGCGTATACTAAGTAGATTGATTTCCAAATATCCAATATTAAATGTATCACATCTGGGGTTACATCGAAAACATCTAAATATTGAAGCTTAAACCAATTAATGTTTTAAAATACACAAAGTTTAGGTAGCATAATTTCTGAGAGCAACATATTGTGGATATTGAGTGGGATGTGTATTTTGTAAAAATCTCCGGGATGTTTTAAAAATTAATGTTTTAAAATACACAAAGTTTAGCTAGCATAATTTCTGAGAGCAACATATTGTTGAAATTGAGTGGGATGTGTATTTTGTAAAAATTTCCGGGATGTTTTAAAAATTAATGTTTTAAAATACACAAAGTTTAGCTAGCATAATTTCTGAGAGCAACATATTGTTGAAATTGAGTGGGATGTATATTTTGTAAAAATCTACGGGATGTTTTCAAAATTAATGTTTTAAAATACACAAAGTTTAGCTAGCATAATTTCTGAGAGCAACATATTGTTGATATTGAGTGGCATGTGTATTTTGTAAAAATCTCCGGGATGTTTTAAAAATTAATGTTTTAAAATACACAAAGTTTAGCTAGCATAATTTCTGAGAGCAACATATTGTTGAAATTGAGTGGGATGTGTATTTTGTAAATATTTCCGGGATGTTTTAAAAATTAATGTTTTAAAATACACAAAGTTTAGCTAGCATAATTTCTGAGAGCAACATATTGTTGAAATTGAGTGGGATGTATATTTTGTAAAAATCTACGGGATGTTTTCAAAATTAATGTTTTAAAATACACAAAGTTTAGCTAGCATAATTTCTGAGAGCAACATATTGTTGATATTGAGTGGGATGTGTATTTTGTAAAAATCTCCGGGATGTTTTAAAAATTAATGTTTTAAAATACACAAAGTTTAGCTAGCATAATTTCTGAGAGCAACATATTGTTGAAATTGAGTGGGATGTGTATTTTGTAAAAATCTCCGGGATGTTTTAAAAATTAATGTTTTAAAATACACAAAGTTTAGCTAGCATAATTTCTGAGAGCAACATATTGTTGAAATTGAGTGGGATGTATATTTTGTAAAAATCTCCGGGATGTTTTCAAAATTATTGTTTTAAAATACACAAAGTTTAGCTAGCATAATTTCTGAGAGCAACATATTGTTGAAATTGAGTGGGATGTATATTTTGTTAAAATCTCCGGGATGTTTAAAAAATTAATGTTTTAAAATACACAAAGTTTAGCTAGCATAATTTCTGAGAGCAACATATTGTTGAAATTGAGTGGGATGTATATTTTGTAAAAATCTCCGGGATGTTTTCAAAATTAATGTTTTGAAATACACAAAGTTTAGCTAGCATAATTTCTGAGAGGAACATATTATTGAAATTGAGTGGGATATATACTTTGTAAAAATCTCCGGGATGATTTCAAAATTAATTTGCCAGCGGTTACTCTCTTAATTTTAAGAATAATTAACATCTGCGCTGAAAAATCAACAAAAATACTGAAAACGAACTGTTTAGTAATTGGAAGCATAAAATTATTCTCTACGCTGCTTTCTCGAACCGGGCAAGTTTGAGTCACTTCTGTGACCGGGTTACGTGGCGTACCTCGGTGGGATTTCCGAGTCCAAAGCACTATCTTCAATCCTGTACTCAACATAAAAGAACACTGCTTTTTCTTTTTCTTTGATAATCGGCTCTTCAGCAAAAATACTCAATGGGATCTAAAGTGTTGGTGAGCCCAACTTGCTCTAATATACAAAAAGCAGCCGACCTGAAGGAGAAATTTGGAAGACTTGGGTGGCCTGCAACGACATGGGACACACCACTGTCGTCCAAACATGATTTAGAGCCCTGGTACGGAGTAAATATATTCTTCTTGGATATGTGTTCTTTTGTCTTCCTGTTAATGATCAAGTTATACACTTTCAAACTACTTGCGATTGACGTATAAACGACTTCAACCGACGACGAAATCAGTTCCAAACATACGTCCGAGTGTCTTATATGCCACTTGAATACATATTTTATTTAGCCCAACACAGTTGTAAGTACATAGCTAAGACTGCAGAAAATGCTCTTTTAGTATCGTAATAACGGTGGCTCCGTTTGATATCCAACAGCTTTCTAAGACCATTTCCGTTGCGGTTTGGACGAACTATACTTTTGTTGTTTTGGAAGGTGGCCTTGCCCAAGGGTCACTTCAGTAATTGCGTCATGCCCATGGCCGGTTCACCGGATCACAAGAATATGTACCGATTCCAACTCTGCTCCTAATCGTGTTTAAGAGCTGCTATGACAACAGAATTGCCAGCTCGCGATTACAAAAAATGGGAATATTTCTAATAATAATAGTAATAACGTTCATACATGACAACCAAATGTATATATCTAATGGAATCAAAGGGTTGCTAAATAAGGTAACTATTAAACAACTGCTTGAGATATCATAACACAACGTTATACGTAAACCCAAATCGAACTACTGTCGAGCCTGCTATTCCGTTATATTATTTTTTTTCAGGCAATATACTAAAAAACAAAGACTACAGTTTAAAACTAAAAAAAAAACATATTAAACTTTTTTAAACATAAATCACTAAACGTTCGAAATTCTAAAAACAAGCTAGCGCCGCCACCGAAAACCGGCAGGTTATTAATATGCTTTGTCCTTTAGTCTGCATCTTATTAAAACTATTTTTCTGCTTTTTATAAAAACCATATGCCGTATCATCCCATTTAGTGGATCGTCTGGGACATGGGCGCAATACCTACTTCACTTAACTTGACTTATAGTGCTTTCGGCCATACGGCATTACACGCCATTTCATAGAATGATGTCACGTATCAGGGCTTTCAATTGATTTTTCTGCTGTGCCACGTTCGCAGAATCCTGACGTCAGGCAGACCACCTGTCTCTTCTCACATGAGGAGGGCGGATGAATGGTCCAACCAAGGTCGATGATGATCGATTCCATGTTTTAAACACGCCACTGGCGGGTCTGCGCCAATTTTCTGGTGGTGTAAAATACAGGCTTTTGCAAGCCAGCCTGCTATGATCTATTCTCAGCACATTGCCGAACCACTTTAACCGCCTCTCTGTTAGTTTGGATCGCGTAGGTGTAGTGTATCTAAAACCGCATCGAACTTCTGAGTTTGTGATGCTGTCCTGGTAACGTATTTTCAGACATCGTCGCAGCATCTGTGTTCGAAAACTTCAATTCGTCGGATGTTACTTTCTGTGAGCTGTCATGACTCAGCTCCATATAGTAGGATGGAACGAATACACGCTTCATATATCTTCACTTTTGTCTGTGTGCTGATGTCACCACGGCGAAACACTTTGTGGTAGAATGGGCGCAGCACGCTAATAGAATGTATGGGACGGGGAGGATTGATCAATAAGAGAAAATTTTGGGCGCTATAAGAAAAAATATCTATTTTTCCCGAAAAGTGAGGGGCGGCCCTCTTGCTACGACCATGATCCGACAGCTACTTTGATCCCTCACACTACACTCTTGAGTTAATAGTGATATCGAGGAGCGGAACTGTCATCGTAAAGCGTAGTGAAAACAAGAATCACTCCGAATTCATTAGCCACCGCAGTAAATGAAAATCATTCAAACATTTATTCAAATGTAACAAAAACTTAATGCTGCAATATTTATGTAAATCTCTACCAAACTAATAAACGGCGACCGAACTTCGTATCTGAAATCGTAATCTGAAATTGAAACACTGCAAAAAATTGTATTTTGTTCATTTCTCAGATTTCGATTGTTGTTTCTCTATCTGAAAATCGTGTGGCACAATGGCAACTCCTTGTAAAAACAGATGAATTCCGAAAAACATTATATCTACATACACTGTTAAATCCTAAAAAAATATGTACGACCATAGTAACCAACCAACCAAACCAAACCAGTAGCTACAGGCAATAGATTTCGATTAACTAGCAATTTTTGACTGTGGCTACAATGTACGTTGTAGCTGCACATTACCGAGGTCCTACGGTTAGAGTCCCCCAAAGCACAATCATCGTCAATTTGGAAGAGATTACAGAGAGACAACTACTTCGGTACCATTCATCTCAGCTGGATGAGGCAGTTCAGCGAGAATCAAGAATTGATAAATCACTTTATAAATCGGCGCCATGCTACAATATTACCATATGAAAACACCGGGTAAGTGAAAATTGTCGACGAGTATGTCCAGTTGTTGTTGAAGTAACACATACAAACAGAAAGATACATGGGACGAACATCTCGATATCAAATGAAAACAAGCAAGTCGGTCTACTCTTAAGAAACGGTTGATGTACCAAAATTTTTTAAAAACTGTTTAATGCACATTTCTTACCAGAAACGGTTGATGGCGGAACTGCAGCCTCAGCATTGCCTAGATAAATCCATACATCATTAAAATATACAATTAATAGTTTTCTCGCTTGCCATAGCGATAGTAGTTCAATCATAAGTAAGCTAGCTACATTAGCACATATGGAAGAACCTTTCCCGCGTTTATAACATCAAGGCGTGTCAGGCGTTACGGTGGCGTGTGCAGCGCTACACAACCACCCCCATTTGTGGAAGTTTAAACTGTCGTGATTGGTCCAGTTTCCGGGGCATCTGTGATATATCGGATGTTTCATCGACCTTACCACAAAACTGGAGTCCTAGTCCAATCCTCTCAAAAGCGAGGGATATCACTGTAGTTTAGTTTTCTAAAACAAACTAGCGCAAAGCCAAAAATACTCATAAAATCTAATGCACGTTACCCTTAAACCTCCAGCAAAGAGTTGTACTACTCTCTTGATACAATAAATAGGCACAGATTCTAAAATATATATTTATTGAAACTATAATTGAAACATTCTTGATGTCTTTTATCCACCAAAACAACGCTTGGCACTTCAAGTTATGACATATATAAGCATGCGAGCTTTCGAATCCATCTAATAATTCATTTAATATCAAATGTATTTCAGGGCGTTGAAATGGCGGAGCCGAGGGCAGCGGGAGCACCCACCCCTACATTTCCATTTCTGGGGTCCAGCGATGCAGTAGACACCCACAATTTTGCAATTGGGACTATGATTTTCCAGGTTTGAAGTCGTACCGACGCCGCTAATGTAGCTATGTGTGAAATATAATTTACGGAACACCATGTAAGACACATTATCGGAGAATAGCATTGTTGGATGGGACATCCGTAGTTTGAGCATAGGATGTTTTTAAAAATACTGATATTATTATTTTTCAACAATTTTCCAATTTATTTTACCAACAAAAAGTATAACTAAATAAAGTTTATCCATTCATTACGGCAACGTCCGCTTGTGGCACAGCACACCTATGAGATGCCACCATGTAGTGTAAGCACTGAATGTTTTAAAAATACTGTGATATTATTATTTTTCAACAATTTTTCACTTTACTTTACCAACAAAAAGTATAACTAAATAAAGTTTATCCATTCATTACGGCAACGTCCGCTTGTGGCACAGCACACCTATGAGATGCCACCATGTAGTTTAAGCACTGAATGTTTTAAAAATACTGTGATATTATTATTTTTCAACAATTTTTCACTTTACTTTACCAACAAAAAGTATAACTAAATAAAGTTTATCCATTCATTACGGCAACGTCCGCTTGTGGCACAGCACACCTATGAGATGCCACCATGTAGTTTAAGCACTGAATGTTTTAAAAATACTGTGATATTATTATTTTTCAACAATTTTTCACTTTACTTTACCAACAAAAAGTATAACTAAATAAACATTATACATTCATTACGGCAATGTCCGCTTGTGGCACAGCACACCTCAGAGATAAGCCCCTCCCAGGGGCCGCCTGAGCATGAATCCGATCCGATCCACGGATTTCCATGTATCTACGCTTACTTCTAGGCACAGAACTATTGATAGGCCACTTTATGACTTTACGGCACACCGGAAAAAAGTTGTTAGGTACGTCGCGACCACTTGGCAAGCCATCGAAATCTTTCTTAATTGCATTATTTAGAAAATGAAACAAAAATAAAAGCTTGCAATATGACGGGAAACGAAATAGTGTCGACGTGCACCTGCCTATTCTAATTACCAGAGAATGCGTTTGAGGAATATTACGCACCTTCATAAATAAATATATATTCAGTCAAAGCCGTGTTCTTAAAATTTTTCCTTAATTTAATATGCTCCGTTCGTGCAATAAATCTTATGCGGCCTAGGCGAAAATAATAAAATGAAATTTCAACGAATATTATTTCAATTTTAAGGGAATATCTGATGGTGGAAATTCAAAAAACTTCTTTTAAATTTCATGGAAATTATTTTGAGTGTATTGTTCAAAAGTTTCCACTAAACTTGGTTAAAAATGCACCAGTATTGACATAAAACATATGATAGGGACACTGGCGTGTCTTTATAATGTATAGAATAAAGATAATACATTGTCTATAAATTTAAAACAAAATGGCATATACATTGCGTAAGAGTGCTTCGGCACATCGCCACTAAAGGCTAACATAATAAGCAAACAGCTAAACTGCCTGAAGTATTTAAAATAAATACAGAACGAAGAAGCCACCAAAAACAGAATATTTGATGAATATTTGGTTTCTATACAGTCAGACAGTCAGCGTGCACAATAAATATTAGCAGTAACTCCTAGGCTGTACAACCCTTAGTTAAAACAAATTCAGTACGGTTTTCCCCAGATGGGCACCAAGCGCCACACTGGGCACTGAACAGTCTCACATGGGAACTCAACTTTTTTGCCATTTTGGTGCGGGCGGTGCAAAGCCTCTGGGGCATAATCTCTTTGTCCCCCTATGAGCATGTATGTACTTCATGTATTTCCAAGTTTTGCTGAAGCAGCGGCTTACTCTGTTTATTATTGGTATTTTGCGGTATCGAGAACTCAACAGTACAACAGACCAACTGTTAGAGCTACATCAGGTCATGTCCGTACGTTGGAAAATGCGTAATTTAAGTGTTGGTGACTTTGTCGAGAAAAAAAGGTTACGACTACAACCAAACAGCCGAATTCGTCTTGTTATACCACTCTCGGCCACCATTTGTATATCTAGGAACGCATTTAAAATTAAAACAAATAGATAAACGGCAAATAATACAAATACCCACATATAGACTACATGGTGCCTGAATAAGACATTAACGGAGCCCGAGTGACATTTTAGTGCCCGAGATAGTGATCGTTAGTGCTCGAGCGAAACTCGTTAGTGCTCGAGCGAGACTCGTTAGTGCTCGAGCGAGACTCGTTAGTGCTCGAGCGAGACTCGTTAGTGCTCGAGCGAGACTCGTTAGTGCTCGAGCGAGACTCGTTAGTGCTCGAGCGAGACTCGTTAGTGCTCGAGCGAGACTCGTTAGTGCTCGAGCGAGACTCGTTAGTGCTCGAGCGAGTCTCGTTAGTGCTCGAGCGAGTCTCGTTAGTGCTCGAGCGAGTCTCGTTAGTGCTCGAGCGAGTCTCGTTAGTGCTCGAGCGAGACTCGTTAGTGCTCGAGCGAGACTCGTTAGTGCTCGAGCGAGACTCGTTAGTGCTCGAGCGAGGCTCGTTAGTGCTCGAGCGAGACTCGTTAGTGCTCGAGCGAGACTCGTTAGTGCTCGAGCGAGACTCGTTAGTGCTCGAGCGAGACTCGTTAGTGCTCGAGCGAGACTCGTTAGTGCTCGAGCGAGACTCGTTAGTGCTCGAGCGAGACTCGTTAGTGCTCGAGCGAGACTCGTTAGTGCCCGAGCGAGACTCGTTAGTGCCCGAGCGAGACTCGTTAGTGCCCGAGCGAGACTCGTTAGTGCCCGAGCGAGACTCGTTAGTGCCCGAGCGAGACTCGTTAGTGCCCGAGCGAGACTCGTTAGTGCCCGAGCGAGACTCGTTAGTGCCCGAGCGAGACTCGTTAGTGCCCGAGCGAGACTCGTTCGTGCCCGAGCGAGACTCGTTAGTGCCCGAGCGAGACTCGTTAGTGCCCGAGCGAGACTCGTTAGTGCCCGAGCGAGACTCGTTAGTGCCCGAGCGAGACTCGTTAGTGCCCGAGCGAGACTCGTTAGTGCCCGAGCGAGACTCGTTAGTGCGCGTGCGAGTCTCGTTCATGCCCGAGAGAGACTCGTTAGTGCCCGAGCGAGACTCGTTAGTGCCCGAGCGAGACTCGTTAGTGCTCGAGCGAGACTCGTTAGTGCCCGAGCGAGACTCGTTAGTGCCCGAGCGAGACTCGTTAGTGCCCGAGCGAGACTCGTACGCGCCCGAGCGCGACTCGTTAGTGCCCGAGCGAGACTCGTTAGTGCCCGAGCGAGACTCGTTAGTGCCCGAGCGAGACTCGTTAGTGCCCGAGCGAGACTCGTTAGTGCCCGAGCGAGACTCGTTAGTGCCCGAGCGAGACTCGTTAGTGCCCGAGCGAGACTCGTTAGTGCCCGAGCGAGACTGGTTAGTGCCCGAGCGAGAACTCGTTCAGTGCCCGAGCGAGACTCGTTAGTGCCCGAGCGAGACTCGTTAGTGCCCGAGCGAGACTCGTTAGTGCCCGAGCGAGACTCGTTAGTGCCCGAGCGAGACTCGTTAGTGCCCGAGCGAGACTCGTTAGTGCCCGAGCGAGACTCGTTAGTGCCCGAGCGAGACTCGTTAGTGCCCGAGCGAGACTCGTTAGTGCCCGAGCGAGACTCGTTAGTGCCCGAGCGAGACTCGTTAGTGCCCGAGCGAGACTCGTTAGTGCCCGAGCGAGACTCGTTAGTGCCCGAGCGAGACTCGTTAGTGCCCGAGCGAGACTCGTTAGTGCCCGAGTGAGACTCGTTAGTGCATAAGTGAGACTGGTTAGGGCCCGATCGGGATTAAAGTGATTGAATGCCAAAGCATCGCAATAAAATGTTTGGGCGTCCGCGTGATATGCCTCTGTGCCCGAGAGAGAGACGCTTTGGTGCCCGAGAAGGATGGAACCTTGGATGCAGCCATTCATATCGGTTATTGCCAAGTTGTAAACGCCAACAGCGAAGACTAAACTTAAAACGAACGTTGAAAACACTTGAAATATATACGAAATTGCAAAACTACATATTTTTTGGGTGAACGCCAACTAGCTATCAATCTCATTCTAATATTTTTATTTCGATACCAATACGCAAAATGCAGTCTTGCTGTTGTATATACACCAGTTTCGATATGCTCCAATCAATCAGGTTGTACAGTTTCGACGGTCTCTCAAATGGCACAGGTTATGAAAAGTTCAGTAACGGTAACATGTGGTATATATCTACGACAAACCGAACATAAATTAAAGCCAGTTGAAACTTTATACGGTTTACAGTGAATGTAAATAAAACAATGCGGTTCATGTGCGCCACGCGCTAAATAAATGCCTCAAAAGTATTTTTCGGCTGAAATTACTAAAGCAGTTAAAGTCATGTTTTCCAAAACAAAAATTCACTATGATACCAATGCTGCTGTTACAAACAAAAACGCTAGCTGCACGACGATAATATCCAGTGCAGTGTACAACAGCGAGATGAACGTTTTGATCCATGTCAACTTTAGGATCGTGCGTTATATATGATTCAAGGAATAATTGGAACCGAAATTTACCAGAAGCCGAACCAGCAACCGGAACCGTCTATTTAAACCGTATCTGGTCTTCAAAACTTATTTATAGTAAAACTGATGAAGGAATAAATGAAGGTATAGTGAATTTAATATGTATTAAAATAACTTTTACATTAAACTTAATATATTGCGATATTATTAACTCTCTGGTACTTTGAAGAGACTGAGGAAACTAATAATGTTTATTTATCGATCAATATGTCGGTTTTTGGATACCCAGAGCATAAAAATGCCTTTCACAATAGAGTTTTGAGTCAATTGCGTCAAACTGAATGTGCTTGTAACGCAAGGAGCGTAGACTAAACACTTTCGCTCCGATCGTCTCCGTTTACTACACATACGTTCGTTACATGTTATTCCTTAGCGAATTTGAAATTATTGGTTTATATGGTTCTAAAAGAAAATATACTATAATTTCCTGATTAGTGGCCACAGACATTGTATAGGCTAGCATTGGGCAGCCAGTGCCCGTCAGCTAGGTACTAATGATGACTTTCTGATCCGAATGCTATGACACAAACTGTGATACTGCTCGCACAGTTTCAATCAATACAGTTCATAGCAAGAACGCAATTTCTGGCTGCGTTACAGATATGTTATTTTAACATTCTAACATACACGGCAGACTTTTGAATGGGTAAAATAGTAACTACAAGCATCGACCTGGCTTTGTTTTGTTAATAAAAGCCTGCAACGTCAAGATGAAAAATTCCTACTGAAATTATATATCCTACTTACTTTTCACAGAGTAATTTGCTGAGATAATCTTTTCTTTTGTTTGGCTGTATTAGAACTTGATCATTGTGTATATATTACATGTTTGGACCATAGATGAAGCAAAAATGTGAAAATTTTGAAACAAAACATTTAAATCGGAATGCCGGTACTGGAATGCTTTTTGCCTTTAGCCAGAACCGCAACCGGAACTCGATTTTCGAGGGAACCGTTATTTCGGTTACCCCCTAATATTGATACATAGATTCATCATTTCTTATGGATAGTTTTATTCATATTTTCAACATAATTATAATTATACAGCCAAAAATGACTGTCGCCTTTCGAACCTATGGAGATCGAGTTAGCACACCTTAGGCATAACTTGGGGACTTTAATACCTTAATATATACATGTATAATATTTACGGCGAGCTCGCTGGCACTTTTTCGAAAATTGTTGTACAACTGGAGAAAGTGAGAATAAATTTGCAACTTTCACTCATGAAGACTCAAAGTGACAAGCACATACAATTATGAAAGAAATCTCCTAAACTAATTTAACTCGATCAATGGCCTTTAAGGTGACGACTGTTCACTAACAAGCTACAGGCTTGTAAAAAATGTTAGTTTGCATTATGTGCTGCTATTGCTACTGCTGCTATTGCTGAGATAATTTTATATAGTTAGTTATTTTGTTCTTTCCGTATGTTCTAAATTCAGAACGTTGCTATAATTGGGACAATGCTGTTTTCCCTGTAACTTTTTAAAGGATAGCTTGATCTGGTTCATGTTAGCACCATTCAATTTGTGTTCTCGAGCACAAATGGAATGACACCCAAAACGACAACATTAAAAAAATTTAAATTTAAAACAAATCTTAAAAAAATAGCAGATTTTGGGAAGTTTTGTGTTAAATCATTGCTACGCAGCGTTAATAACAACTTAAAAATATCGATATGAAAATTCCAAAACTTTTTGACAAAATTATATAACTTTGAAGACAGGGTATACTGCATGGTGATAATCACCGAAAGGTGTAGGGTTTAAGCGTTTTGAAAAAAGTAGGTATTTTCGAAGAATATACAGCAACAACTTTGGATAAAAATCGGCAACGCAATGACGATCGTTTAATGAATATGCAAAGCTTTTAGACAACCTATCACAGTCTGCGATCAAACACTAGCACATACAACATACACAAGTTTTCGAGTTTAGTAAAGCGTACGCTCCGTTTCAATAATCCATTTTAGCGTTTCTTGTTAAAACACAGAATTTGTCGGTGCCATTCTGTTAGTGCCCTGTGGCAAAACTTTTAATAAGGAATGAAGCAGCCAGACTGACCTATTTATTATCTTTGACTAAAGTTAAATATGTACATCAAATATCACAAACAACGTTGAGCATTTAAGCATAAAATACTATTTCCGATACGAACATTATGAAGACGAAACATATTATGAAACGAATACTGAGTTAACTTGAGGGACAAAACAGCAGCACAAAACTACTGAAAATACGAAATATATGTATTTACGTACTTTCACACGAACTACATATATACAAGCTTTAGGCGAACAAAAAGGTAGGTCGGGGACGAATAGTATTTTCTGAAAAGGTTCAACAAACGATTCAGACGCATTAACATTGCTTAATATAATTAGCCCTAGTGGTGTAATTTATCAACGCGTGTGACAAAAGTCTGGCATTCACTGATTAGGCTATTAGACATTTCAAATAGTTCAGTGAAATTTTTATCCATCATATTTATGTTGAATATTAAGAAATTTCCTATTCCGAACTTGGCTAAAGCATGACTCTAAAAATATATGTACATTGTTAAGGGGTTTTTTAAAGTCGACTATCGTGAATTCGCTTTGTAGAAACAATTGTGGCGGTCGTAACTTATTTAGACATGCGTTGCTTTCTGCGCCTTCAGATATATAAGCTATGTTTAGCTACACCCAGAATAGCTGGTGCTGATTACAGCACGCGCGAGCAATGACCATAGCATTTCGAACGAGCGAGTCTCGAGCGAGCGGCTCGCTCGAGATTTCAAAACTTTTAAATTAATAGTAGATTCTATATTCAGAACAAATTTATTTCGAGCGAGTAGCGAGCGAGTGTGGAGCGAGTCGCGAGCGAGCGACAGTAATTTCTGGCGGGTACTGTAACTCCTATCATACTAACATTATAGTGCTTCAAGGGTTCGACAGGTTTTAGGGCCAAATATTCATCAAACATAAAGCCTGTTACAACTGATTACACGTAATCATACACACTCGCACCGCTTGCGAGATACTAGCATATAATGTTTAAAACTGATTAAGCAGAACAATAATCACAAGACTTAACATACTTTAAGACGGAACACATCTACATCCTGTCATAGTCCTAGCTCCAGAAAATTACTGTATTTAGCACAGTGCTCCCACACAAATGGAAACCCAAGTGTGCCAGAGAACAATCAAGTTTTCAACGATTACTAACAACTGTACTGTGGAATGTCAGAGCATAGTAATAGCAACATCAAAAATGAACAAATACCATCAATGCAAAAACAGATTATTGAACAACAACTGCAGATTAGTCAGAATCAGACGACAACGTAATACATCAACCCCAAAAAGATTTACAACAACAATAAATAAACCATTTTTAGTCACACCCGAATTCTTGGTTGTACGAGATTTTAGTGCTTGGCAATAAATAGGCCCCGTTCACACATACATACCATAGCTAACAATACTTTCTAAAGCACAGAACCAAAATTACAATAAACGAAAACTAAAAAGCAAAACTCACTTATCGCACCATTTTCTTCACCCGGAATCAGCTCTGCCGACTCGGGTTGTTCGTCTTCAGGCTCGTCGAGGCGTCCCTCGCGAAGAAAAATTTCAAGTTGAGCTTTTTCAACGTCGGCTTTGAGCCGTTTATTTTTGATTAAAATTTTTCGACGAAGCGCGCATGGAGGCGGTAGCGGTACGCCGGCCTCCAGCTAAAATAGTATTTTACGAATAATAGTTACAATAATACACAACTCTGAGCTCTCAGAATTATTGTATCAACAGTGAGCTTTTGCTTTTATCGGTTCCTCAGGCACAAAGAATGCCTCTTCTTTGTGACACCTGGCAAACTTGTTTCAACCTGCTGATAGCTGATAAGGTACGCTACAATAACATACAGTCACGGCCAGAAATAAGTGCAAAATAATCGATCGAAATTTCGATCGATTTCGATTAAACGAAATTTCGATCGATTACGATTTCGATCGATTTCGAATAAACGAAATTTCGATCGTTCGATTTCGATCGTTTTCGATTTTCGCGCAATTAGATAAATTTCAAAATTTTAAAATTCCCATTTTTTCGATTAAACGAAATTTCGATCGATTTCGATTTCGATCGATTGCGATTTTGATCGATTTCGATCGTTTTCGATTGCACTTATTTCTGGCCGCGACTGTAGCTCCAGCTACATAGTATTTATTTTAGTAAATGTTGCAATACACAATTGAGCTCTCAAAATTTATGATGTGCACGGTAGGTCCTCGCTTTACCATAAACCTTTTTTCGGTTTTTCTGGAACAATTAATGCCTGCTACCTGGCAACTGGCAAACTTTTTTCACTCTTTAGCAAAAATGCACACCCAGATCATTCAAAAACTACGTAATTTTTATTAAAATTTTTTTTCTATAATTTAATTTGTTATTATTAAAGCTTCATTCCCAATGCAAAAATTTTACAAATGTCGTAAAAATTGCAAAGATAGTTGTATTAACCACAATCTTAAACGTGTTGCCAGCGATTTTGCAGCGGTTTGTTAGCTGTTTCGCGCGTCAGCACGTTCCAGAATTTTTGCAATTTTTAGATTTAGAAGCCCTATATAACTAAAACCACACCATTTCATAACTACTGCCAAATTCTAGCAGGTAGTTCATGCTCCCTGGCAAAATCGTAAGTGAATCGAGACACCAGCACAAAACCGCAAAATCGCGACTAAAAATCTAGGGACACGGTAAGTTATGAGTGCACTATTGTCATTGTTGCGCGTGCAACATACATTTATATAGACAACGTACCAAAAAAGTGTTTTAGAATATTTTCAGATGAATAATTTCCTACAGTTTCGTGTTAGCTAATACCTTTTGTGAAACAAAGTAGCAAGCGGAGTTTCATAAAACAGCGACTCAATATTAAGCAAAAAAGTTTTTTGCATGTCGGTATCACGAACACTTCACTAGACTGATGAGATTCCACAAATATTTTTAGCCGACTCGTAAGAGACTGTATGTAGTTGTGCCTACCTTTTTGTTTATGCTTCTGCAACGATCCCTAGCTCTGAAAAAACGATATTTTTGATTTTCACTATATGGGATTCCCTGCCATTTTAAGTTAGAACCTTTACAAATGGCTTCGGATGGAAAGTTAGTCACCATTTAAAATCCTCTCATCCGGAAACACGATGTAGAATCCTCTCGCTCACAACTTTGCTGTCAAAGCCGCGGTTTCCAAGCTATCAGCCAAAAATTAAAAATATCTCAAGAAATAAAATTTTTAAATTTTGACATAGTGATGAGCATCATGCTTGCTGAGCTTGAACAATAAAGTTTATGGGGTCAGACATTGGTTTCGTTTTTTCAAACCTATATTAGCGATGTTATTAACCATTTGATATGGCAAGATTTGTGTTGAAGATTAGAATAAGCATCTTTATTAATTTCAAAAATTTTCGTGTTTTTAGCCGTTGAAAGATAAAAGGATTCTACGCTTTTTGGATATCTGATAGCCCGACGAAGCGGCTGTAGAGTTGCTGTTAAACCATTGCCGCTTTATTAATAATGATGAACTTTAACGAAAGGCGAAGTTGAGACCTTATAATAGTTGCTAAACCGGATTAACAGTACTCGCTCGGTTTTCACTCGGCCACGCAAATAAAATAATATTCCTTGTATACAATTAGGTTTTTTGAAGGCTGTAGCCATTTTTATGATTGGACATTGCCAGACAAAAATAAATCAACGTTACCTTAAATCCGTCCAGCGGAGTTTGTAGCAAAAGATCGCCAAATATATCGATGCAGTAACGGGCCATTTTGAGCTGATTGGCTTTTCTAAAATAATAAAGGATACATAAATGTACAGTGCTAAAAATGAACAAAAAAGTAGGTACAACAATTTAGCGCAGATACTGAAACTTGCAACTAGATATGCAATGCTTTTCTAGAAACGAATACCAGTCCTCACTCAAATGAAGTAAAACTAGTTCTGAGCACTCAACAGCCAACTACGATTAATTATTTCCTTCGTCTTTCTCGAACCTAATTAGAGAACATTTTTCACCAAAATTCGCTGAAAACTTAGGTAATAATATTACTGGGTGTTGAATACTTTTTAAACCATGAAATTTATCATAATAGATCCCCCGATCACTTTACTAAACTTGAGGTATTTTTATTTTCCTCGTTTATATTGCATAAATATTTTGAGTGACATTATGCGTTACCAAAAACATGCAGAGTTTCAAACGAAACCAAACCGGCTGGAAAGTACTTAGGAAACCGCCTAACTGGGGCCGCCAGATAGAACTGTCAGAGACTTCGTTGGGAACGGGGACGGACGAGAAATTGTGTTTCCAGATGACAAACTGATGAGATCCCCAGCTGTATTGGGGTCATTTCACGAAACCATGTCATTTTAGTCGGGGGGGCTACATCGGCACTTTTTGGCCCATACCACCAGTCTTTTGTAAGGAAATTTAATGTCGCTGTGAGATATAGTAATAGCATATCCGACGATCATAACGAGGTATGGTGGACCTCTGTACCCCAAACATAGCAGGAGCCAGAGGCCCTCAACCCGGGTTGGTCAAATGAAGCCAAAAACACATGTCCTAATATAAACGTTCGCCGTATTGCTAGCACGTGATACATATATGTGTTTTTCATTTCACTGTGATCCATTGGTATTTGCTAATTTTTCCGGAAAAACTTGGGAGTAAGCATCGACACTGAAGCTGACGTCAAGCTTCCGAAAATTTTTTTCGTGACATGTAGCCCCCCCCGACCAAGGTCAAATCTGGCAGCTTTCAGACGCTGGTAAATAAAGTAAAAGTGCACTAGCGCCAAAAATGCCATATAACGGTAATCGCAATCAGTACAGGTGTTATTGAAAAAAAAAGAATATCAGCGTCTGTCCATGTGTTATTTCATTATGAGGTCGAAGGTCATAAAATGCCAAAAATGGGGTATGCAAAATGTAGCCCCCCCCGACCTGACCAAACTTAAATTTAAAAAAGCCAAATTTAGCATACAGTCTTACAATAGGCCGGATATAAACATAGTAAAGCCCCACTAGAATCGACCCATCTATTAAAAATTTTTAATGAAAATGTAGCCCCCCCGACCTGGCGTGTAGCCCCCCCCGACCGCATGTATAATAAAAGTAATCGAAGGTCGCAAGAATCATATTAGTATATAAGTTCATTATCATTGCACTATGATATGGGGCCGTGCTGTTAACTGGGCAGCTAGGAAACCCTTCTGCCTGCCCGCACATCTATTACACGCATTGTCCTTGGTATCATCACTTAAATGTAAACTGGTCATAGATCTATTGTATTTGTTTTACACCAGCTTACATCTAGAATGTATAGAAGTAGCTAAAGTTTGGCGCGTTGCATGTTGTAGGAAGCTGTAGCCCCCCCGACCTGAGGTGTAGCCCCCCCCCCGACTCAACATATCGGGGTGCCATTTTTTACAAGGCCTAAGGATCTGCCTGAAATTTTTTCTCAGACGTCCCCCGCTCATGGTTGGTTTGTGACCATAAAATGGTATCTGTAGGTGCTGTCTCCGTTGCGCTAGAAAAACTTCTGCGACAGGCTTGTTCTAAATTGGTCGATTTTAACCCCAATAATGCCCTAGCAGCATCAATTTTAGGTCGCAAGTGCTCCAAATGGCTTGACTAGGACCATTTTGGATGGACTTGCATAAAAACAGACCATGGTTCGCGTGTCACTCCGTCAACACTACAGAATAATGACTTATTTCGGATTAAAATTTGACCCCCAGGGGGGCCCTTTCCAACCCCTGTAGCAGGTTTCAGGTAGCTCGTTTTGCATAGAAACCTCGATATTCGAAAAATTCAGGGTTTTTTACATCGGAAGGGGTCTAGACACTGTACATTCGAAAACGTTTCATTTCGGCTTCAAAAAGTGGTGTTTCAAAAGTACATGGTTTCGTGAAATGACCCATTGGCGGGTTGAAAAACGCATAAATGCTATATTTGGCTGATCTCATAATATTTAATAATAATTATTACGACATTATAAAGAAACCCTATTTACTGACGGCAAATTTAGCGTTTTTAGCCATGCAGGGCAAAAATTTAAGGATTTTTGAGATCCCTAACAAAAAATTGTCAATTTTTCCTGCAGAGAGAAATTGACCTATTTTTATTCGCGACCTGGGTGATTTATGGTGGGCTGAGCTGGAAGGAGGGAGCCAATAACCCGGGGTCTAGGCTGGGAAAGGCCGAGATAACTACATAAGAGCTCAATCCACGTCCATGAGTATCGAAAGAACATGACACGAACAGCGTTCAGTAGTGACCAGCATTGTACAGATAAATAAGTTTATATAATATTTAAGCTACTCAAACGTTGCACAGACCACCTTATAGTATAAGATAACCTTAGACTACACGATCTCATTTTGTCATTTCAACCGTATCAGAACTTCAGTATATATATAAGTTTTTTATTATAAATAGTATTTTACACAAATGCCAGAACAATGTATTGGCGTATCATTAAGCAGCTTTAACTTCTCAGCAGCACAATATACTACGTACAGTTACGAACAGAAAAAGCAAATGTTATAACCGCTGGGTCGAAAGCCCTAGGTTACAGCAACCCTTAATTCACCGTATTCTGTCTGCTACGTTAGTTTGAAGTGTTTGACAGAAGCGCGATGGTGATATGTTTGAAATTGCTCAAAGTGAAAGCTCATTGCAGTCACCTCGCAATTCGTTCATCTGGTTAGGAGTGCAGCCACAAAATACACTTTCCGCAGAACCTACTTGATATATCAAAATGCTGTTTACTTAATAAAATTATTTACTTAGCTAGCCGCAATAGTTTATTTGGCATAAGAAACAATTCTGAGCTTTTCAACCCAACGGTCCGCATAGCGTCTTATTTGAATTAAATTATTCACCGTCGGTTCACGAATAATGTGGATTAACAACTGTTCAAAGCAAGCTGTTCGCGAATTTTTCGAGTATTCGATTTAAGCGATGCTTTTATTTCTATACGTAACTTTAGTGACTAAGTACACTACCGTTCTTGAAATCAACAAAATCCAGAAGTTTTGAATATTGCTTGAGTCTAATTTAGGTGCGTACACAATGGCTGTTGTTTTGTTAAAATCACAATCTGAATCCTGCAAAAATTCGCAGTCAGAATTTTGCAATTGGTAATCGAGTGATAGCTAAGTGTACTTGGGCTCTGTAATGTATGAACGCAACTTGCGTTAGTGTGTATTTAACGATTTTGTACATTATTCGTGTGAGATGCTGAATCGAATAAATATGACGGCGGTGGTGTGTAAAAATGACTGAAACGCTACTGGAATACTGTTGTCAACTGTGCGCGGTCAGTAAATTGCCATGTTAAATCTCCAAACAGTGACCGAGAGCAGCAGTTACATACTTCTTACTGTTTCGCAAATCGTGGACCATTCATAAGGTAAGATTGTTATTTTTGCGCGGACATCGGTTTTGAGCTCCAGAACGAGCTTGACAAAAGAACAAACAGGCGTACACATCTAACGTGTACTCTCATGCATAAGCATCGTAAAATTTAACTCAAATATAAATTATACATTAAAAAGCACACAAATCAGAACGTTTTGTTTATGCATAAAATTAAATAACCTACGTGCAGTGATTTTCAAACGACAATATAACCGGATAGTCGGACGTTGTAAATGCAGTTTCTGCAATCGCTTGTATCACATCCTATGAATAGTATTAAAAATGGGCTATCGTTGGACAAATTGCAATTGCAATTTTGCAACGACGAGTTTGGGTCAAACTTCAGTTTCTGATCAGGGTTTCATGTAACTACTGAGAAAACGGTTTGCCTTCTGCGCAAGACTGATTCCCAAAAATTTAATGGTAAAATTAGCAACACGTGCTTTCTAATATACTAATAACGTTGTTTACGTTGCTACAAAGAAAACAAACAGTAAGATAGCTCTTACTAATACTTGCCGATAATACTGATTATTGTAATCGCAGAATAATTATTTTTGTTATCCGTTAAAGTTTCCGATTTTTTAAACATACAAAATTTTAGAAGATTACCTTTCCACTTTTGTACTAGTCGCGTCAAGTGCCAGTAAACTGCTATCGTCGGTTCTAGCTTATCGGTACAATAACAACAACGATCAATATAATGAATGTACTTATCACAAATGAACTTAGATACTGAAAACGCCAAAGTTCAAAAAAGTTGGTTCGGCGAGACAACGTATAACAGTAATCGCCAGAAAAGACTGCTGTTCGTTCGATGTTCGATCGATAAATTCAAAGTTTTATTCGAAATCTGTTCGAATGTTGTCTAAGGCGTGTTCGAAATTTTGGCGCGCGTTTTTTTAATTCGTTCGAATTTTGGTCGGGGGGGTATATTTTTTGTTTACGTTCAAAACCATTCCAAAATTCTAAAAGCAACACTCAACTGTCTTTTTCACACCATGCACTCTACATTATTTCATTTAAAAATAATGTGGTCGGAGGTTGGGGTAAATTTGGTCGGGGGGGGGGGGTAAATTTTTTATTTACGTTCAATACCACTCAAAAATTCTAGGAGCAACACTCAACTGTCTTTTTCACACCATCCACTCTACATTATCTCATCTAAAATATGGTACATGCATACCAATCGCCAGTGTACATGCCCGGTAACGTGGTAGGGGGTTTCAAAATTAAAAAAAAATTATTTTGTGTCATATGTGGCCGAAATGCAGTGCCACAATGTAATATGCCACAATATGAACTAAAGGCGCGAAATTTCATCGAAATACCATCACATAGCCGATTTTTCGAAATTTTTGGTGGTTGTCGGGGGGGGGGGGGTTAAAAGCCTGAGATCAACAGGTAGGCCGTGAGATAGAGTTCAGATCGTTTCACCACTCTCTTCCTCATGGGAATGAACCATAACATACAAATTAATAGACTTGTGCTCACTCCATCATATCCCAAACTAGCAATGGTCGGGGGAGGGGGCTACCAAATGTGCTAAAATCGATCTTTTAACCCTGGCGCCGGGGTAAGTAACAAGAAGCCCGTGGGTTAATATTTTTTCAAAAGGTACCCATGAATAACGTTTATATACCGTGCATAAGTAACGAGTAATGACAAAAAAAGAATTTGGTCGGGGGGGGGGGGTAAAAATGAGGTTCATTCCATGTCGGCAGCTCCCACTCTCCAGGATTGGTGTAGATTTGAAATTTGTGTAACTAAAAACGTAGTGTAGACCTGACTAATTCTGCAGAAAAAAGAATTAAGGCCATAAATTCTAATATCGAGCCACACCATTACCCGGAAAAAACAGGTCGTAAAATTAGTCATTAAGGTTTTTGTCAATTTGAGACCTATGTGGATGTCCAGCCCTTATGGCAGGGTGAGGCCAAAAAATTTTTGTTGTTTAAAATAGTTAAGTAATGAGCCTTCCTGGCGTAAACAACATTTTTGCCAGTTCCCTGCCCGTTTCTGTGCTACAAACCAAAATATCGACTTTTACCCCCCACCAAAAGGACATCGTAGCGTGAAATGACCCAAAAAAGAGAAACAAAAAACAACAAGAAGCAAAGCCAAAATCTGAATGTTAATGCGTATATGTTGTGTGATAAATACTCGCTGGGTACTCCTTGGGGAACTTGCTCGTTTGGGACATGACATCCGGAGCACACAGTACCCATTATTTTTTTTTGAGAAGTGATCAAAAATTTCTTTTGAGAACAGATCGAAATTTCTTAGCGCGCATTTTCAAAATTTTCCCGGGATTCTTGAAAACTAAGAATATATTATTTACGTAATAATCTTCATTATTTGAAACCGAATATTCATAGGACAGGGTTAAAAGCAAACGCATTTCTCGGACCATTCGCAAAAATAACAGCAAATCTTCGCCAGTTTTAAAAAAATTGCTTTTCTCCCTGCCCACAGCTGTATAAAAATCAACTCAATTCGGTTATACCTTAAACAGCACGTCGGTACACATAGCTTTACCATGCGTGATTATGACATCAACGGCGCCGTCCCAGCAGTCAAGCTCGATACATCTGAAACATGATGTAAAGCTAACCAAGTGGAATAAATTATTTACTGGATTTACAATATTACTGGAATTATTCGGCGCCGTCCCAGCAGTCAAGCTCGATACATCTGAAACACGATGTAAAGCTAACCAAGTGGAATAAATTATTTACTGGATTTACAATATTACTGGAATTATTCGGCGCCGTCCCAGCAGTCAAGCTCGATACATCTGAAACACGATGTAAAGCTAACCAAGTGGAATAAATTATTTACTGGATTTACAATATTACTGGAATTATTCGGCGCCGTCCCAGCAGTCAAGCTCGATACATCTGAAACACGATGTAAAGCTAACCAAGTGGAATAAATTATTTACTGGATTTACAATATTACTGGAATTATTCGGCGCCGTCCCAGCAGTCAAGCTCGATACATCTGAAACACGATGTAAAGCTAACCAAGTGGAATAAATTATTTACTGGATTTACAATATTACTGGAATTATTCGGCGCCGTCCCAGCAGTCAAGCTCGATACATCTGAAACACGATGTAAAGCTAACCAAGTGGAATAACTGGATTTACAATATTATTGGAATTATTGAATGTGATGGACGGAATACAATAGAATGAAAATAACATGTAAAAACGAACGCGAATTGCGAATAAATGCAAACGAAAGTTAGAACGTTCGTGTTTATAAACGAAAATCGTGTCTGCAAAGTCGAACGTTACCCCCGGTTGTTTATAAATGAACGGCAACGCACACGACCGTAGTTGTAACACTCGTTTTTGTACGTACTCTTATTCTTGTCTGTGACTGTAGTAGCACGCCCGAAGATGATTAAATTTTCAAGGTCATATTTAATTTAGCGTTTAAATTAGTTGTATTACTCCGACGTAACCAGACATTACCCGCCAGAATTAGGATCCATCCACACCAAAAGGACACCGATACAACTACAAATTCACAATCGAACCCGACATAAATTGATTTGGAATGAAAGAAGTCGTATAAAGTTCGTAATATTCTTACATAATTTCCACTCTGTCTAAGTTAATGAATCTGGGTTTAGAATTTTTTTATTCATCAAAACTATATATAACTAATTTTTTGATTCTACGCATCGTACATTACATACTATTAGGTGCAATTTTAGCTTTCTGGTGAAATTTGTAGTAAAAATCTAGATAGTGCCGACACTACGAGGATGGAGCACGATTTGAAGCGACGGTGTTTGGCGCCAAATTCATTAACAGACACACATAATTATTATACCAAACAACTACATAACCATATATTTGGGTTATGTAGTAAAAATAATCAGGAAATTTAAACTAAAAGAAAAATTAGGTAACTACTAACAACGGCACTGTGAGAAGCATAATGTGCAAAAATGGCTTCACCGATCTGTTTTAAACACAAAACGTCCATATTTTATAGTACTCACTAAAAATGACTACCGCTCGCAGCTTGTTCAACAATCGCATCAGTCATACTTGAAATACGTTGAAAATAGAATCTTGTTATTCCCAACTTACCGTTGGGCCTTTAGTGCACTAAATTCGTGAAAAACACACAATTTTTGTACCAAATCGACAGCCTTATAGAAAACAAGCATGACCTATTACGTTATTCTATCGCAAAGACATGGTCACCAAATGGTATTTTTTTACTGCTTTTTTGGCAATGTCCAAACTGAAGTTTACGACGCCGACGGTCCAAACAAATTTCTGCTTGTTTTTGAACTATAATCTTATAACAACTAGTATAATGGCAATTTATGCAATAGCTAAGATTGAAAATTCTGTTTCTGGTTTTGATTGTTGATTTGCATTTTGATTGTCTTTTTGAAGTTATCGTTATTAAAATTATCCAACAATTTTTTACATTTTTTTACGGTAGTTGGATATTCGCCGACCAAGGGCTTAGTATTTTAATACTTTCGAAATCTCGCGCGAAGCCATTCGCTCGAAATCTAAATCCAACATCATTTTTGGCCAGTACAGTTAGTTTACGTGTAATGCAATAATCCGTTAAGTATATATAGTATATATATGTAGTATAGTATATATAAAGTATATATAGTTAAGTATATATATATATATATATAGTAATACATACGTACGTTATGCTCCAGTGATCAAACGAGAGCAAGCGCCGAAACGCAGAGATATCTAATAATGTTGTGCAGTACTCGTCAAAAATGACCGCTGGGCGCTCGATGCTCATTTTGCTAGAAATGCAATAGCTGGATTTTCGGACGACTACCCTATACAAAGTTTTAACATACAAAAAATATCATGGATTTTGAGCTGGTATTGGTTTTGTAAGCAACAAAATCCATAAGTGGGTACCAGTCATAATTGCGATGCCAGCACTTACCTACAACCCGCAAGTAAAACTTGTCGATACATTTCAACCGACGATCGACCGCCAAATTGACGACCAATCAAATAGGTATTATGCGACGAGTTGATAAAATAATGCGATAATGGTTGGTCCAATTCCTAAAAAATAATAATAGCTATATCCATGGAGCTACAATATGAATTAAGTGCACAAAAAAATCGAACGTAAACGCAATCGAACAATCTTATTTTAAATGAAATTCGCTAAATTAAGCGCAAGATAACATTTTTATTCAATGATTTTTCATTTTAACGTGATCAAACTTGGTTAAATTTTAACGATCGATTCTCGTTGGACCTTTTTACTCGCGCAGGAAAATTTACGTTAATGCTCGCGTGGGGTAAAATATACCCCAAGTTGTAAGTACATAAAAATTCTCTAAATATATATAGGACGAGCAAAATAAGACCTTCACAAACCGTTCAACACAGTTATAAAGAGTATAATTAAAACCATTTATTCTCTGTTAATTTAATATCACGTGGGGTTATATATACAACAGATCCCTGCTTGCAGCGATGACCTGGCAGTTAAACCTCAGACGAGGACTCTGTTTCACACCAATACTCATACTACTGTAGTAATGGAAGAATTAATAATTGAAATAGCAGCATTTATTTACATCATGTTGATTTTTCACGGCAACAAAACATGCAGTGGGGTAAATATTACACTACCTGAGTAACAAAGGGTTAAACGAAAACGATCCAAAACCGACCTAAACATCGTTCTATTTTTGAGCACTTATTCTGATTGTAACTTATTGTACTGTAAGTCGGAATATTGAACAATATTTATAACATCATTAACAAGAGCGTGATCGTATTGTCGCACTATATTGTGTATGTCGTGGAGTGATGCGGTCGATTTTTGCCCCATATAGACCACATTTACATGAGATAAATTTTGCACGTTTGTCTTAAACCAGTTTTTGTTCTCATTTTTGAAAAAATGTGGGTGCTACAAGACGTATTATGGGGGTGGGCGTGGAGGAACAAACCGTTGGTGGAAGCGAAGAACAGAGAAAAAGTTGGGGAATAGGACAAAAAAGTGAAAAATTTGTACCCCGCCCCCCAAAAGTAGAGCGAACGAAGGAAAAATCAGCCCCATCAGCACGCAACCTATATAAAGTACAGCACTCGACAGAAATGACCCTTGCTTGCTCGAGCTCGCTCGCTAATCGAAACGTTTTATGACACTGCTCGCTCGCTCGAAACGCGGCAGTCATTTCTGGCGAGTACTGTAGTGTGGCAATAGTAACGTGCTTATTCAACGGTTCATCATGGACTCTCAAGGCACTATGACCAAAACGTAATATTACTGAATTCTGCGTAGTAAGTGGAACCAGCGTAGAGAAGAATCCTCTTTGGCAAGAGTGTTAAATGTCCGTTTCAGGTTTTTTGAAGCAACAAGCAAAACTTAACTTCGGCTAGGCGGATTGACTAGCGCTACAGCTCGTTTGAAAGCTTGAAATCTCTATTTCTAGCTAGGCACGGAACCAAATTCCAATATCTTCCCTCAGAAAACGAGCAAAATGTGATCCAATCGGGCCCCAAAAAGGCCCAAAAATATGTTATTTATTGTAACTACACAACTGGTGTCGATATCGTCAGAGTCAAATTGGGCTCATTACTCATTAGAGCAAAATAAGCCATCTATAAGTCTGTATGTAGCACTTTGTTACGCGGTTCTCTAAGGAAGCAGGATTTGGATCAAAACGGGTTTTAAAATGGGCCCGTGGGACCCAAAATATACGAAGATAATATCTCCGCAACTACTTGTGCTACATAAGTGTTTTGGTCTCATTTTGTAAAGCAATTAATATTTTATGTACTTGCAAATTGCGAGTACGCACTAAAAATGAAAGTAGAATTTTGAGCTAGCAAGTACGAATGAGTCTCAAGTGAGTCGACAGCGTGTGGGTCGAGCAAAATTTCTAAACTATTTAAATTAATAACAAATTCTATTTTTAGAAGGAATATTTTAAGCAAGCGACAGTAAATTTTGGCGACCACTGTAATAATAGGCATATCGTCTCAAGTATTCATGTAGTGTCGATATGCGATAACTCGTTTTGTAATTCAATGCTGAGTATACATAGGTGTGCACATGTCTCTAAATTACATATTCGACACACAGAATTTACCACCACGGCGATAAAACAAGCTACTAGTTACTTATTTAGCTAAAAGGTTTCAACATTTTTCTAAATTTTAATAATTTTGACAAATCAAATAGCTAATCAGCCCCGACTTCCAAAAATATATGACAAGAAGCAAAATGTGACAGATCATAATGACGCTTAGTTTTACCAATGATTCATTTTATGTAACATTACAGAACCTGAACATGTTTCGAACTACTAAATTTTTATCATTTATTAACAGTTTCTTTTCATTTCGAAATTATTTTTTTTTCATTTAAACATTGGATGAATCGAATCAGTATGATCGAATACTATTCGAACGCATTAGAACACATGCACCAAGTGCTTCGCACGTAATTCGAATAAAAATATAGTTTTCCAACGAACATTGAACAAGTTTCTAACGAGCAGGGTTATTTCTTGCAGAAACTCACATAGGTTTAACATAATTTAACGCTGTCAAAAGAACTTCTCAAGAAGAGAATAAAAGTGTTTAGATAATAAATTAACTTCTACAAAATTGCAATCACAATACTTTCAAAAAACAAATCGAGCTTTATACCGAAGATACGATTTCTGAGAGAAAGTAATTTAAAAAAATCCGAGTCCGAAACACTTTAGCACCGACTTAGGCTGAATTCACACATTTCAAAGTTTTATAAATCATTAAAGAACTGCACTGATATAAAACACGATGCAAGTCCACTAACCTGATATAATTCTAATCGATCAAGGAAGACAGGAGCGTTTTCGTCGGAGATCAAATACTTTAAAAACCCCTCGGGGCCTAAGACACCTAAAAATTTAAAGGATAAACTAAGCACGTTATACATTCAGACCTCCGATAAGAAAAACTGAGTGGTCAAATTGAAGGCCAGATAATCATCGATCTCACAATCGTCAGATGTTTCCGTAATGTAGGTTTTTCCAATCAGGTTTGTACATGGGTACAAAATGACGGTTCGTTTTTCCGACGTGCTTTATCTCACTTGAAACAAAAAATATGTCAAAATCACGTGACTGATAATTGTTGGGTTTGCCAAACGACAGAAGCTATACATACCTGGCCACATCAACTGGGGTCTTATGGAGCGCTACTGGTGGAACCAAAAATAGCTGCGGCATGCTCATCTACAGCATGCACGGCAGACTGTAGTATTTAGAGTGGACGAGTTCGACATTTAGAAACTATTAAAATTAATAATTCTAATTTTAGAACAAATTCCTTAAGGGCATGTCTCGAGCGAGCGAAAGGCATTTTTGTATTTCATTTAAGGGTCCACCAGATAAATTAGAAGGTCGATATACTCCTGTAACTGCTGAAAACGTTAAATATGTGTAATTTAACGACTGACTTCAATTATGAATCCCTAATAATGTAAAACTATACTCATTTTATCCCAGCACCACATACATACGTCGAACGCATAACACTCATTCCTAGCGAATACAGCGGTTCCTAGAAAACGCGTAATAGTCCGTGCCATTAGCTTATCACTTCCAGCATTGCCGAATACACTTTACTATAGCCATCTAGCCATATCCATATTTAGCCTATACAACTAAAGTCAAAATTAATATTCATACAATTTTCGAACACGTAGAAACTTGTGGGGGAATGGAAACGTGACGTGTTCTCGCTGAAATTTTGAATCTATAATTGGTCTCATCTGCAAGGTTTATTTTCCCACCTTTTCCTGTCACTTTGCGAAATACCAGATCTAAATACATAACACTATGACGTAACCATTTATTCAGAATGATACTTTCTTCGCTTATGCGCGCTGAAAACTATTTAACCACTACAAGTACCAAAATAATGTTGTGACAAAATTTTTACTAACTGGGTGGATACAGCCTTATAGTACAAGCCGTCATGGAGATAACAGCTAAATTTAGACAGATGTCAGAAAAATATCTTGCCTTCATATTCTGGCCTGTCCATGGTGGGGCCTATTTTTAATTCCCTCACGTTCGTTCCAACATTTGCCCAAAATACCTATGAACAACTAAATCTACAGTACACCCCAGAAATAAATGCCGCACTTCGAGCGAGCGAGTCTCGAGCAAATAGCTCGCTGTATATTTCAAAACTATTCAAATTAGTAAATTCTATTTTTACAACAAAGTGGTTATTGAGCGAGCGACAATCATTTTTGGCGGGTACTGTATAATTTATTAACGTCTTTAAAATCGTTTTATACAAAAGTAAATACAGTTACAATCAGAATTAAATCACAATTAAGTGCTCAAAAATCGATCGAAGCTTCGTTCGATTTCGATCGTTTGCGTTTAAACGAAAATCGATCGTTTAAACGAAAGTCGATTAATTAAATGAATTTCGATTGTGTTGAAACAAAAAATGTTAGTTTGCGTTTAATTTAATGAATTTCGTTTAAATCAAGATCGATCGATTGCGTTTTCGTTCGATTTCGTCTGCGTTCAATTTTATAAGCACTTAATCATGACTGTAACTATTATACTTAAAGATATTAAATACTACTTGTAATCCAAAAACACGGTTTTGTACTCTCAAGTGTATTTGTACGACAGTAAAAATACATGAAAATGTGGAAATACTTAGCATCTAGAACAAAATTTAGTTCCCCACTTTGAAATAATAATTTACCCCGAGAATAAATATAGGGCCTGCAAAATCTCCCACCTTCGGAGGCTGTGCACAGGCTAACAGTCATTCCTTCGAAACATGCACTTGCACACACATACACGCAAAATGAGTTTAAACGAACAATATAATTAATACGCGTGGAAGTGTTCATGTAAACGAACACACACTCAAATGCGTTTGCACAGGTGTGCGTGTACGCATGCTTTTAGACACGACGCCAGTTCCGTCAGTGACTATAATAAGCAGGTACTTATCACAGCATATCCGAAACTTTAATCGTTCTAAAAAGAAATTCTGCAACTACACTCTACAACAGTTACATTCAGAATTTAGTGCTCAAAAAGCGTACGGTTTCGCTTGTTTTAGTTTAAACGTGAATCGATCGTTTGTGATTAACTCAACAAAGTTCGAATGCGTTGAAATAAAAAATTGTTTGTGATTAACTGTGTTAGTTTACGTTTAATTTAGCGAATACGGTTTAAAAGAATGACCGTTTGATTGTGACATCGTTCGATTTTGTTTTAGATTTCGTACGCATATATATTTCTGAGTGACTATTATAAATCCTTTCGAATTTGTACATAGCTGAAGCCATAAAATTTTGCAATTTGGTGTAAATATCATTTGCAGACTTGAAACAACACAAATAAATACATCACCCAAAATGGATCATGTTATCATCGAATGGGTTAGGCCGGCGCAATAATACTGTTCCTATCCACAACCCGCAACGACGGCCATTTTAACGACGACGATCCAAAATGGATCAATTTATCATCGAATGGATTAGGCCGGCGCAATAATACTGTTCCTATCCACAACCCGTAACGACGGCCCAAAATGGATCATTTTATCATCGAATGGGTTAGGCCGGCACAATAATACTGTTCCTATCCACGACCCGCAACGACGGCCATTTTAACGACGACGACCCAAAATGGATCAATTTATCATCGAATGGATTAGGCCGGCACAATAATACTGTTCCTATCCACAACCCGCAACGACGGCCATTTTAACGACGACGACCCAAAATGGATCATTTTATCATGGAATGGGTTAGGCCGGCACAATAATACTGTTCCTATCCACAAACCGCAACGACGGCCATTTTAACGACGGCCATTTTAACGACGACGACCCAAAAATGGATCATTATCATAGAATGGGTTAGACCGGCGCAAAAAATCTGCTCCCAGCCACAGCCCGCGCCGACGACCCAAAAATGGATAAGTTTGACATCGAATAGACCTGCTTCGATCTACAACCGGCGATAAAGACCATTTTGAGTTTATGGTATATTAATACAAATCCAAGTGTTCCAAGACATAACTCTACTTACAACTACAGGTGATATGTACATTCGAAGAACCTATTTGTTGGACAAAACGACTCTCCGTATGCACATTTTTCGGGGTTTCACGATCTTGTTTAAAAAAATTAACGGGTACATTATTGTGTGCATTACCGTTTTTGATGTTTTCCGGGTTGGGCTCGTAGCGTTCAATCAGCTGCTGTACACGAGCTTCATTGAAGAATGGAAATAAAATTTCGTTCAATCGTGGATCACGCTGGCACTGAAATAATTATTAAAACTATACGTCATGCTAAGGCATTAAAGTTAATGACAGCAACTGTTTGCATACTGATATAACGTACATATTTCGCCAAACATGTTTACTACAATGTCTTTGAATATGCACGAAAAAGTGACTTGAGGGAAAAACGTTCTTAAGGCGCAATGAAAAAGGAACCCATAAATTTGGAAAAGTGCAAATTGATCTTAAGTTTATACATTATTGTATTGGAAAATACTATTTTGTTACTGATATTACCATTTAAGTAGGATGAAATAATACATCTAATGACTTAGAAAAAAGCTGTTGTTGGGAAAAGCGAACTTTTCCTTATAAATGCATTCATATTATTAAAAACATGCTTTGAGTTAATGCGTAGTTTAGGTATATTGGAAAAATGCTTTAAAATTCAGTCTCTAAAATTATGGTGGACTAGCTTTTAGGTGAAACCAGTGTTGTGCACCTTCTACTGTTACGATAAATATAGCAAATTTCGTTCATAATAAATGGTTTAGTCGTGCAGCCAATCGTAAAATCACCCCTAGACTAGGCTAAGAATCAAAGCTCTGTTGTTACATTATTAGATTTTTTTCAAATAAAATCAAAATGTTTAATAATCCTTTCAGTCGCTAAAATAAACCTGGACAACGTTTAATGAAACTCCTGTAAGCGCTTTACACATTTTTTGTTATATTCAGGACATACTTAACATAAATTATAACGAGGAAACTAATGCTAATGTTTAGTTTTCTGCTATAAAATGAAAAAACTGGGGTTTTTGCTAAGCTACGTTTCATATATCGTAAGCTAAATTCACATTTACTTGACATTGGATATAGCTCCGAAAATAACTAAATATATAGTTCCGAAAATAACTAAATAGACCAAACGAGTATTCATACTTTTAGGTTCTAACATTACAATTTTGATTATCCGTGATTACTATATTTTCACGGAAAGTAAAATTTCTCTCCGAAAGCCGATTTTCATCCACTCAAATCACTTTACCTCACAAATGAAACAAAAATATATAAAGTTAATGCCAAAAGACCAAACATAGCTAGACCTAAAAATGACAAATTTTCATAATCTGTGATGACTATAACGTAGACGAAGATACCCTTCCCAACAAAAATACCAATTTTTCACTAAATATAGATCACTTTGCATGACACAATATAGATAGACTAAAAGGACTGGTATTGCCAATTTTAGGCATAAAATGACAATTTTGAATAATCTGCGATGTCTATAACCTGAAATACCATGAAAAATTTCATTTAGGGGCCCAGGGGATCAGCAAATTTTTTCTACACATAATTTGGTCAAATCTGGCATCAAACAAATCCTGTCCACGAGAACTCTCAAGTAAACACAACTGCAACCTTGTATCTCGAACAATACCTAAACCCTGGTTCAAAGATATTTTCCCCCTCATTGTGACAAAAATACTGTGGGTTCTGTCTCGAGAACTCATAAAGAGGGGTTTGCGGGTTTTTCTGAAAAACCACGATTCGTTCACGGTGTTCGAAATAGTTTTAAAGCAGGAAATACCAATAAAAATTTTCATTTTTCCATTAATTATTGCTTGAAGGCTAGTCGTCAAGGTGCGATACGTTTTTTACGACAACCTTAACGCCGTGTGTTACATTTCTTTCAGAAAACTAAATTTTTGCCGCTGTAGTAAGGGTATACCTATGTTGAGATATCTTTCTGTTGAGCCGCCCTTTGCACTGCACCTACCCCCTAGATAGCTTCTCAGGGCCTCACACAGATTTCTAATATATACAAAAATACCAACTTTACTTAGCTGCACTAAATTCGCCCATGTGTGACTCAAGCAAGAGGGTTCCAATGTTGCACTAGGGAATCCAAAGCCCTGAAGGCGATCGTGATTAATATGATAACGATATATATTTAGTGTTCGCTCAAGAACTTTGATATTTCGTTCGAATGGTGTAGTAGTTTTGCAGAACTGTTCAAACTTTGCTACATCGCTTTTACTAAATATAGAAATTTGTTCAAAGCCAGTCTACAGCCAAAATAATGACTAGTGATTTTTGTTTGATGTTCGCTCGCACGATACTCAGTAGTACCTATAGGTTCTCACTTTTAAACGATCCGTTCATACAAATAAACAGTAAACATCATACACGTACGCCACTATTTTTATAATAGTGTTGCCGACATTTTTTCCACAACATAATCCACAATAATTACAAAATTACAAAAAATGCAGTGATCATAATACAACAATATAATAATACATCAATGTACAGTTCGTTACTGACACAAGTACAGTACTCGCCAGAAATGACTGCCACCTTTCGAACAAACGAACATCGAACACTTTTCGAACAGCTATCGAATAAGTTAACAAAGCCGCGTCAAAATTTCGAACACGCCTCGAACAAAATTCGAACGCATTTCGAACCAAATTTTGAAGTTATAGAACGAACATCAAACGAACAGCACTCAATTTTGACGAGTACTGTATGTACGCAGAAGTCAGACGAAATTACGTTCGTCCGTGTCCAGACGAAATTGGAACCGCTCACGTCTGCCCTTGCTTAATTATAATCCGTTACTGTTAAATGTCGGGTGGTAGCTTATACGATGCCTGATATGACCAAGAAGTAACCAAAATTACTATAAATACACAAAAATGAAAACAGCTATTTAGAACGCTACGTAACAAACTGCTTACGTCATTTAAAAAAGTTATAAGCTGCTGCGCTCCAATCGTGTCTTTGCCTTGCGCTCTGAAACAAACGACTATTTAAAATAATCCGAGATCACCGGCCTGGCGATACGAACCAATGGGAAGGAACAAATAGATAAAGCAATATACCGAGCATCGTTTGATGATATGCACCCGATCACAGCACAAAATAACTTACTAGCGAACGTAATAAATTAAAAAAGTGAGCAAGCCAAATTAGGGAATTTTCAAATTTGCATAAAATTAACTAATTATCTAATAAATTAACTAATTGGCATATAAGAGAATGTTTTAGAACTTCAGAAATGCCATATTCGTGATTAGTGCCATCGCAAACCTCCGTCTGCAATTTTTTTAATTTTTGAGCACTTTGAAAATTTTCAAAAAATTAGCTAATTAATAATAATTAGTACTTAGCTAATTAATTAACAAATTAGCATGTTTTTAACGTTCTCGAATAGTAATAAATACTAGATTTGTAATCAGCACGGCGAGATAATACACCAAAATAATAGATCTATATTAATTATTCATTGGCAAATAAGGAATTTTTGCTTGAAAATGCTGAAAATAGCTTAACAACTTAGTTAATTATTATTAAAAACAAATTTTGACTTTTGAATTAATTAAAACAAATTTTGACAAAAAACTATATCTCTTGCACTTGAAGGATATTATAACTTTCAAACAAAATTTTTTTATTCGGCGTAGTAGTTATTGAGTAGTTCGACGGACGGGTGGACGTTCAGCAATTATGCCAATTTTACCCTCTCTGACGAAAACAAAAACGCTTCGCTTCGCTCGGCTCAATAATTAGCTACTTTTAACATTAAACATTAAAATGAAGAGCGATTATGAAATTAATCAAGTGATATTTAAGTACCACGTTGTTAAGTGATATTGTTCATACAAAATTTATTATTAATGGCGACCTAGAACTAGGATAATCAATTTAGACACATTTCAACACATGACATATAGATTTGTTTTAAAAACACGGTGTTATTAAAACAAAACACAGTTAAACTAAGTCAATATGAAATACGTAGATTTCACTACTCGATACCGGGCTAAACAGATTCCTTTATAATGATTTATCCTTTTCATGCCCTACTCTGCCAACTGGTATTAGCAGGCACCCGGGAAAGGTTTTTAGTCTGGGGTGGTGGGGGGCGCGACAAGTTACGATAGAACATTAGGTGGGGGTGCAAACGAAGATAAAATACGTCTGGGGTTGGGCGAGATAACATAAAACACATCTGGGGCATAGGTCCTCATTAGGGTAAGGGGGGCGTTGTCTTGTAAAACGAGATTTTTCAACTGTACGATTAATATAAACTTTATATCGCGTTGGTGTAAGAATTGAACAATGTAAAATGTCAGACACATCACTCGAAAACGTCAATTATTATTTTGTTTGATGAAATTGCGATACACTGGTAGCTACGAGAGAATTCGGAAAGGATACACTCGTGTTGTCGCATAGAGTTCAGTTTTGGACTTTTTTGGCTGTTTAAGAACAATGTCGGAGAGGAGTAACCAGCTTTGTTATTGCAATTATCTAGCTTAAATAATTTAACTTAAACATTAATATGTACATACAAGTGTGATATTGCGAATGGGCTGTCTTTTTTCGAGGTAATTACTCTTCGTCATCATCACCAACGACCTCGCATACACGGTTCATAGTCTCATCGTCGTTGGTCTATTTCGTCTCTAACCGGCGAATATAGTTTCAACGTGATAACTACAGTCCTGGTCAGAAATAAGTGCAATCGAAAACGATCGAAATCGCAATCGATCGAAAATTCGTTTAATCGAAATCGATCGAAATTTCGTTTAATCGAAAAAAATCTAAATTTTAAAATTTTGAAATTTATCTATTTGCGCAAAAATCGAAAACGATCGAAATCGAAATCGATCGAAATTTCGTTTAATCGAAATCGATCGAAATCGAAATCGATCGAAATTTCGTTTAATCGAAATCGATCGATTTCGATCGATTATTTTGCACTTATTTCTGGCCGTGACTGTATATAATACGACAACACTCGTCGGCAGCTCATGTCCCGTCGGACTGAGATCCGTTCATCTCCCCTCTTCTCGGAACTCCGACTTGGTACATAAACGTAGCTCGCTTCGTCTCGACATTGCTGTTCGTCACCGGCTCGAGCCTTCAATGCGTATCCACAATCGTTGCTCTCCTCGTCGTGCCGTTTCCGTTTGTCATCGCCGCTCGTGTTTCCGAGGTGTGTCCTCTATTGTTTCTCTTCCCCGTTGCTGAATTCCGTCGTGACTGTTGACTAAGATGCTTCGTGATTGGTAAGCTATTTCTTTCTTCACAACAGGCGTTACCTCCTACGAGTCGGACCCTCCTTACCAAGCCATATATATTGCCTGTCCCCCCAACCCAAAGGCCCACGAAAATTAATGGGTAGATTTACAATAACTTAAGAATTTCTGGGTAAAATTGCCAAAGCTGCGTTATTTTCTGGCGGAAGTTGGTGTGGAAATTTCGCTTCCTTCCAACTTTTCCCGGGTCGCTGGGTATTGGGCATAATGCAACGCAGTATGTGAACTGAGTTGTTCGCGTGACGAATGTTTACATCTGCGTTGTTCTTCGTTCCCATTATGAAGTTCTTAACGAGCCCAGAAACAACTCCTAGATGGTTGAATTATTTGCGTACGTGGCTTGCAATCAAACAAACCGGGTTCATTCCGCGGTGACTTCTTGCGTTTGCTAAACATTGCACTATACACACACAAACTATATAATTGGGGCATTAAAGGGTTAATAATGTTATTATTCTATCAAATTTTTACATTTACTTACAGTTTTCGGAACAAATCCTCGATATCGGTCCGCTTGAGGATCTTGCGGTAGAGGTCATAGAACTTTTCGAATGTAAACTCTTTGGGATCAATTTCATCATTCTGACAATAACAAAAAGTATGTAGTAATCAATACATACCTGTAGCATACAACAGAATAAACAATGCAACAAAAATTATACTTTAACCGAAATGTAGCAATTGTTTCTACGCTCAAATTCATAATTTTTACTTGAGATCACTTCAATACTACAACCACAATAAATTGATAAATAAATAAATAAATAGATTGTCGCCTTACGAGCGACCTAAAAAGCAGCGAGCAAACAAATACCAGAGAACAGCGGTCAATTTTGGTGACTACTTCAAGAAATCGTTAGTTATTTCTTGCTCAATGACATTTTTAAGGACTCTAAGACGAGATATAGATATAGCATATACAACTTTACCGCTTGGTAGTAATCCCATGATATATATATAAATTCTCAAAAATGCCAAATTATTATTACTTTATCAGGCGGCATTTTGAAGTTTTACAGGTAACAGAAGAAAAATCTTCAATCCTCAACGTTCTCTTTGATTAACTCATAGTCCATTGGTACTGAGCTTATAAAATTTATCATCTAATTTAACAACGTTCAAAATCAATAGGAACGATGCTCATGATAATCTAATTTTATATTATAGTATACATAATGTAATGTATTATATAATGTGTATTATATATGTATGTTTTATATTTCGTTTTATAAACAGTTCTGTGTCAGTATTACTGCATTGTACGCTGAGATGAGCAAAAATAGTAGAATTAGCTAAAATTTTACCTTAAGTTGGTCGGAGAAAAAATTTTCGGGTTCAAAATAAAAATTTAAGGCATCAAAATTTCGGAGTGGAGGGAGGTGGCCCATAGTGGTCAGCGTCCGGCCTTGAGAGGTAAACCCCTTATACCTATAACAGAACCCCGGAGTCAACAGCGGCTCACTGCAGACTACAATACAATGTTTTAGCGTAATCGATGAGCATTTCCACTTGAAAGACTATCCAACATATAGACTACACCAGAGAGATGGTAAGACTACACAACAGGGAAGCTCTATCGTGTTCCTGATATTCTGTTAGGTTGTAGCGAATTCAAGTAACTTTACGGAGATTGCAGAGCGTAGTGAATCATAGGTACACCTACGTGTTTTGTGTGCACAACCAATCAGCGCTCGATAGTGTAAGTCGATATGCTATACTGGCCTTTCCAAATCCCCCATGTTCGTGAGATTTCCCCCATGTCCGCCCCCCACTCGGCCGAAACCCCCATGTTCTACTAATTCCGGAAATTTTTTATGTCTGAAAATTGATGTTTTTTGTTTAGAAATTGTTTATTGAAAACATTAATTACCACTATTTATAATGCTAAAATATCGTTTTTTAGCTTGAAAATGCATTCACGGTAGTAAAAATGCATATAAATATGGAACAATTTAGTGTTTTTAAGCAAGATTTATAACGCTACCCATTTTTAATTACCCCGCGATAATGATCATGGGGCCCCCCGAAATTCCCCCACTTTTCGGAGGGCTGTGGACAGGCCAGCTATACGTGTTTTTAAGCAAGATTTATAACGCTACCCATTTTTAATTACCCCGCGAGAATGATCATGGGGCCCCCGAAATTCCCTCACTTTTCGGAGGGCTGTGGGCAGGCCAGCTATACGTGGATATCACACAATACCGCACAATTTCAATCACACTACTACATTATATACATTAAGTAGAAAAAGTTTCACCCACCTCCCGCTTTTGGCCGGTCATTATCCCGCATAGGAAGAATGCGGCAATTCTTAGAACCCCGGCAATGCGTTTACCACGCACCAAAAACCTCCAAGTGAAACTTTTCAGCCGCCCAGTACGTCAGAATAAATTTTCTAATTTTGGGTCGAGGAACCACGAGAGTGCCATACGCATACATCGAACCCACAACTACAGAACCGAAGCTTTAATCAAAAACACATCGACATATATCATTTTACTATGAAATAAAACCACAAAAGAAAAAAATTCGAAAGTTAATATAAAAATAACCTTGCTTCCGCGAAGGGTACTAAAATGGGGTAAAAAACCTCATTTTAACCTTTGACCCCAGAACCTAACCCTGGAACCAGACCTCAAATCAAAAAACGCTCGGGGATATACAAAGTTACGACTATGCCGGTACGAATAAGCCCAATATCATGAAAATCGGTTCGCAGTTACGGCCGACCACACAAACAGAGACCGAATTTAGAGAAGCTTTCAGCCCTGCAACACACAATCTCTGCTACGTTACACTACGCTCTGATAATCGTATCGTCCATTAGTAAACTATGCGACACATTATTCAAAATGCTAAATTTCCTAAATGTTAAAAAATAAGATGTATTTTAGCGATCAGTGATGAAAAAGCATCTATTTTATAAGAAAAAATACCGCAATATACTTATAGCAAGAGAAAAAAACGCATTTTTACATTTATAATGTGATTTAGTTTCTAAAATAAAAAAGCATTACGAAACGAATAGGATACGCGATCCATTGTAGCAACACAAATTCTTATATTCCTAAGCAGAAAGAAACTAACACTAGGCTTACCTGGTATAATAAAATGCACTTATAACCAACATACCTTTGTTTCGCAAAGACCAACATCCTTGAAATTCAGTAAAAGATTCTTATCGACATTTTTACCAGACGCAAACGTTTTAGCAACCCTAAAAACAAAATAAATAATAATTATGACCACCGCTGATGCATTTTATTTAGTGCGAATTATTAATGTATAAATCTGAAATACGAACCACGTAAAATGTATTACATTATTACATAGAATTTTGTTATGAAAACTCTATTACATACAGTTACAATCAGAATTAAGTGTTTATAAAATCGAACGCAGACGTAATCGAAAAAAACGCAATCGATCGATCTTCGTATAAACGAACGTTTAAAATTAAACGCGAAAGAACGTTTTTGAAGTGTTTTTTATTTCAACACAATCGAAATTCGTTAAATTAAGCGCAAACTAACTTTTTTATTAAATTATTTTTATCTTGACGCAATCGAAATTCGTTAAATTAATCGACTTTCATTTAAATGCAAACGATCGAAATCGAACGAAACTTCGATCAATTTTTGAGCACTTAATTCTGATTGTAACTGGTTACAATCAGAAGTGCTCATAAAATGTTATTTGATTGTAACATGCCCGTTACATGGTCTCGTTATTATTAGATCAAAATCTGCCGCAATGTACAGCCGATAGATGCAGCCTTACCGGAAGCTAGAAAGGTCCAAAGCATCCTGATCATATATATATATGCTTCCTAACTTCAGTCAAATTGTTTCAGTTGGGGGAAACGTGTTATGAGGTTTCTTCGGTATTACAAGTAGCACAAAGACTGTTGTGAACCATTCCCGCTTGAAAAGATAAGCGTTCAGATGGTTATGTCCTGTAAGCAGCGAAACAACCGATCTGAGCTTATTGGGTTTGCATAAAGTACTGTCAAGATTTGTGACACGTAGATAGACGGCTTTCAGCTGTCCATAACCCTCTATGGATTCCCACCTGGCGGAGAGCTCTCTAGCAGCGAATTTTATTATTTCAGATCTAGCGGACTTAGCGGAGATTGGAAGATAAGATTCAGCGTCAAACAAAGGAATGTATAGAGTATAATTCTGCCAGTTCGTCTGATCTCTCATTCCCATGGAACCCACAGTGTCGTGGTATCCATTTCAGGGTTACGTTATTCTGTTAACCACAAAGCACAATAATAGTTACAATGCAGGAAATGACTAATTTAGAGCTGACTGTTGGCGCTGTCAGTGCCAAGATTGCAGCTTTGCTGTCAATATTAATACAAATAATTTCCTTTCCTCAGTGCATTGGATAGAGGTTTGGTAGCGATAGTGCTTTTCATACTAATTCATAATTTCCATGCCATCAGAGTAAGCCTGGGCATGCACACCCGTGGCATTCAAACGGTTTAGGAGGTCGTCAACTACCATACACCAAAGTAATGGAGATGAAACTCCACCTCGTGCACACCTGGCGACGTTTACTGCAACCTTACCTTTATTCAGAGTAACGTGTACCTTTCTACAAATCAGTAAGTTGTTGAGCCAAACGGAGTTGCAAACAGGCACATAAAATTATATAATTTCGTTTTACTCAAATATTCGTACTAAAAGTTGACAAAAAGAAAATGAAAAATGGAAATGCTGTAAACAGACGGGCGGTATCTAAATTACCGTTTCGCAAATTTGTCGGCCCACACAAGGTCCAGAGGGGTAACACATGCTACTCAATTTGCCGACCCATAAGTGCGGGAAGGACGAAGGATTTCGGCCCAAATTCCAACACACGATCTGCCTATCGTAAGAGCAACGCTTTACCGATTGATGAACTGGGCCAGTGTAACAAAGTTTAAAAAGAAGTTGACGAACAAACTGGTAAATTTGAGATTTCGAACGTAATAGTCATTTTAAGTTACATAATTATTAATAACATTCTTAGAGAAAGTGTCTATCCACAAAACTCAGACTCTCAAACACAAGGCTTACCGTTTATGAGCCACGAGTCGAAATATGAATAAATGTCCCAAAACGTTAATTTTTTGCAAATTTAGTGTACAGTGAGTTTCAAACTTGTTGCAGATAAACAATGATCCTATACGAATAATTATCCCGTTAAACAAGTTGGCTTAAATCTACATTGGGTATGCCGTTGTTACCATTCTCGGTTTCGGCTGGGCATTACAACATATTATACGCTCAATTTTATAATCAAACATAAATTTTTGCATTTTTCCTATTTAGTTGCATACGGACATATATGAACTGTTTTTATGCGCAGGTTTTTGCGGTTGTTGAACAAGAAGAACGCAGCGGTTTTGCCTTGGAAGCATCTATACGGCAGTGATTAGGTGCGTAATACACCAAAACTAATCTCAAATTCTATTTTTTCTTGAATCTTGTGAGTGTGAAGTGTAATTTTCAAAAATTTACATCTTTTTTATAAACATGGATTTGAGAACGAAATGTGGCGACAATTTATTATACTCGTCATATCTGCGTTTACCAAACAGCTAAAAATGTATGTTTATCGATTTTGAGGGAACTTTCGGAATATCAATTTGGAACCTCATATCACTGAGCGTAAACTTTTCACGTCTCCCCACTTAATACTCCGTTTCCCTCGTCGTGACACTGTGTCTAAATTATAATATCTTATCGAAAACCATATCGTTTGCAGAAAATAAAATTTGTAACTTTATCAATGATCAAATTTCGCACATTATCTTGTAATAAATTTTGTAATAAATACTCACTACAGGGGGACCCCAACATCCGCCTGATCTCACTCTGAAGCCGCCTGCACCGGCTTGGCCCTACCTTGAAATATTGTGTTGCAACGAGTAAGTAATTCTGAAATTATGTATCTGGAGTTGTAAAAGACAAATTAAATTTGTTCATGTAGCAGTGTATTTATCGGACTAAAATGGTGTAAAGATTACAATTTCTAACAATTAGCGATAGTTAAGGTGAATTTGCTATAAATTCCATAAAATTTACATCATAATAGCACAATATGCAGTACAATTTCTGTATTTCGTCAGCCTCCCACCCCTAAAGTTTCTCCACGCAGGGTCCTCAAAAGCGTTCAGGGTCGAGCCCCACCTCCCCTAGTTGAGAAACGTTTAGTCAGAAACCAGAAGTACCATAATATAACACAATACAATAATTTTATAAGTTTCTACAAAAATATATAAAATAACTCACGTTTTTGCAGGAATCATTTTCTTCTCGTTTGTTGAAAGTCGAAGCATAGTCCAGCTAAATATTGTATATATTAATATTATATTATAAAATTTTGCATAGTAGCGGCAAAATGAAAATTAACTTTCAATTAAACATACATACCTAAAAACTCAATTTCTCAAAGAAGTACATACCCTTTTTTGCAGTATATCCATACACCTAAGAAAATAATTGTCTACTCCTCCTCCTGCAGCTCATCTGTCACAAAATGATGTATTAATTCAAGGGATGAGCAGCTTGCTTATTGGATCATAACTTTTGAACCCTTGGATGTATTTGGATCGTCTTTTTTACTGAGTACCTTTTTCTTTTTTATTTTTTTAATTTATTGTTTGGTTAGGCACAAGTTGACGAAAAAAAGGCGCACAAATATACGAAAACGGCATAACTCACCATTTATATACAATTATGTATTACATACACGAGCTGGCCGAATGCCAGTCGCCGCGACCATAGGCAAGAAAACGCTTCTCACCATTGTAGGCAACGTTTCCCACTAGTAAGATTTTATTATGAGAAATCTAACGCGAAATCATGAGCATGAACAACGCAAAGAGCATTGTATGGGATTTAGCAATTAGCAAGTTGGGATCTTTTCAATTAGCTCCACCCAGCCGGAAATTGGTTGATTTTGAAGACACGTCGCCCAGCTCGACGAGCTAATTCAGAAAATATCTATCTCAGCCACTTTTATAACATTTATCGATAAAATAATTTTTTCGAGCAATACGTAACTGAACGAAGTACAATACAAACATAACAACGTATTGC
>JASANE010000942.1:0-41673 GCA_030248225.1 Trileptium ribeirensis
TCCATTGGTCCATCAGTTGCGCCGAAAAAGTCGCTTGTCTCCAAGTCTCCGTTGTGATTAACGTTAGAGTCCATTGATGTATGACTAGGCTCTCAATTTCGGTAGGTAAATGCGTACACTTGTTGATCAGGGGTCTAGCGTTTAACTAATCAGCCAAAAAGGTGTCAAATCAGTGCGTTAAATCAGGTGCGAACACAAAAATAAGTTAGGGCAGGTACAAAAGATCACGTTAACGTTGAACCAGACTACCACGAGGCTAAATGATCAAAAAGTATAGCTCACAAAATGTTCCAGTTATTTAGTCAAGAAACACAACGGTCCCGGACAGCACTATCACATGGTTAGTATCTTTAAGCAAAATAGCGAATCCACTAACGTCCACAGGACAAAAACTATGTATGTCAACAGCGGCGAATAAAATAAAGGAACTACGAACCCAACAAATATAACCAAACGCAGTAGTAAACACTATACTATTACACAAAAGCGAGTATTAAAACACTAAAACAAAGGAAAGACCAAAGTTAGGTTTACAGTGTCCAAATAGCAGTCGATGACGTATCTTCAAGCGTATCTCCGTCAGCAGGAAATCCGTCAATACGATAACCCAGCGTCCGTTTCCGAAAGATCGTAACGCAACAACCCGCAAGCTTCCACCGAGTGTCCACGATAAGCACCGTCGTGAAGGATCGTACCGATAGAATACGCCGACCGTCCAAAAATAGTGTCACGGTATTAGCGTTGATACTGCGTCGAAGCGAGAACAAATGACGACGATTATTAGTCGGACCGGACCAACAAACTGGCAGTCGATTAATGTTCGGACAATGTCGAGGTCCTAAGCAGCCGTCGATTCGTATGCAATTCGAAAGTCCCAATAGTCCACAGGATGAGCCGCGCGAATTACGGTTCGAAATAAACGAATAAAGTACAGCAATATCAAGTGGAATCCGAATAGTCTCCGCAGCAAATCGCGAGTGACAAATCAATATATATAGTTACCAAGATAGTAATAAGCGCTAGTTAATTAGTTAAGTACACTCAAAAATATAGATCAGTTCCTGAAATAGTGCCCATCGGTTTAGTGTACACAGGTAGCGGCGCACGCGGGGAATCGCGGGTTGAGACGTCGGTTTCAGCGGCGAGCAATGCGAAAGCCGTAGATCAAGTGACACTCAATGACATACAAGTAGGAAGATACATACAAGGGCACAAAATAAACACAATATTCAAGCATTAAAACGTGCATACAAAGACGTATTAAGAAGATTACTGCGATTCAGGAATGGATACCACAATGTACTCCATATGCGAGAGGTCCATCAGGAAGTGGAAGTTGAGACACTAGAAATCTTCGTTACAGTTCCGTGCGGTACGACGCCACACAGCGTGTGATTTGAACAAAATTTTAACTCACTACGTGGGGCTTGAGATAAAATTTTACGCCTCACGGCGTGGCCCCCATACGTTGTAATAACCGGTGACGCAGCTGCATGGCGCAACTTCCTAACACCATGCCCATACGACCCCGGCTATCGTAACCTCAAGGGTGGACCGTGATTACAAATTTTTGAATATATTCTTGGTCAGACCCAAGAAGCTACGCAGCTTAGCAGGCCGCAGGCGCGCTTCACGGGGTGTGTTCGGACCCCGCCCGAAAGGTTGCGCACGTGTCTAGTATCGGGTATGATTTCTGAGGTCCCCCAGGGAGGCTAGCACCGACACCTGCTCGCAGGTCATGGAGCTTAGCCGCTATTCCCTATCTTAGCTTCGTCGGAAGTTGTTTAGTTCTATTCTAGCGTGATAAGTGTTGAAATAAAATATGAAAAAGTTCCTAGAAATTTGAAGCTCAAGATGAGTTACCTGGTTAAAATCGCGGTATGCTCCGTGTTAGAGCATTGACCTAGGTGGCCGCACAGGGTTCCGACAAGCCCTGAGTGTTTAGTGTCGGATTATCAATGGCGTGGCCTGCGCTCTTCAATAAATTCTATTTCGTTGTAAGTATTCAAAAATCCCGATTGAACTTTTCAAATTATCGCTGGGAACGAGGTAACTTTTCGACTGTGTTCCTCAGATTTTACTCCTTGGTTCCAGTAAAACACGAAATAAATTAGATAGAAGGCCATGCTCGTCAGGGCTTGCGACATTCTCGCACACAAGCCATGGCGAACAGGGCCTGCTCGTCCATGCGGACAAACCAGAAGAGCAAAACTCCCTATCGTCTCGGTAAAAATAAGGCGGCACCAGGCGTGTCAAGATACAAAGTTTATTTACAAAGATCAACTTTTATCAAGGGGACGAGTGTTCCTAAACGATAACGAGGCAGTGCGAGTAAAGCGCTCCGGGAAAGTCTAGTAGCATCTCGCTATGGTTGCTTCGGTTTAATATCATGTCGCGGGTCGTTAAAAGAATTGGGGAGGACCGCGCAGATATTCGCCAAGTTGCGAACTAGGGGCGGTTATCCCTGCTTCGGCTCAATGTTAGCGAACTACTCAGCTATGCAACGCACTAAGCAGGGGCCCTAGAGTGCTTCAGAAATCGTTCCCCAACGCAGGTCGCTCTGGGCGACGAATACTCAAGCAAGCGGCGGAAGAAAGAAGAAAAAACAGTGGTCTGATTATGCGAGCTCGACAGCATTGTTGGAACTCCACAGAGGGCGAGACCGACTCGATTGGGTGACAAGGGGTGCCTGGAAATTTATCCTCCAGATATACTCGCGTTGGTGCCTATGCCTCACTTCGTTCTATTGTGTTTGACGTTCTTACCTACCCAATAGTACGACTGACCGAAAGACGAAGTCCCGGTGCGACACCAGTGGAAGATTGAAACAGTTCCCTTAGTATAGGCCGATGGAACGCAGTAGGGGTGTGGTATGGTATGAGGCGTCCTTATGAACCGCTTGTGAGACGGTCTTCCAGCCGACTTATTTCTCTTCGAGTTACTTTCGGGTTTTAGACGGTGAGGCGAGCCCGTTTAGGTGGACCGCGCCTATCCAAAGGCTAAGTCAGCCTCGTTTCCTACCTATTGGGTCGTTTATACTACTCGGGCCCTAGACGATCGGCCCGATACGCATTTGCGTCTTCGTCTTCCTTCTTTGGTCGTTTGTCTTTTGCCTCTCTCTAACGACCATTTTCCTATTTCACTGCAATGTTGCAGTGTCTTAACTGCATTGTACTGCAGTTGAGTTATTATCGACATAATAGTCGACGTTCCTATACCTGCGTGGCTGAGTGGTTAAGACTGATGAAACTGCAGCGGACATAAATTCTCCGTGCAGGATCAATTCACAGTACGGGAAAATGGCACTGGCCAATACTGAGACTATAGAAAACCGAAACTGGGCATACATAGTACATAGCCAAACGGGCACTCATGATAAATAGTGAAACCTGGTTAAACTCAGCGATCGACTCGCTCCAAAAAGAAAAAAAGGGTTTTGCACTCGCCCGGTTTGGGGCCGAAATGGCCCGGGCGAGGAGGTAAGTTTTCTTTATTTTTTTGAAAATCCTAAAACTTTGTTTGAAGGCGGGGACACAATGTGTTCCTCCCGCAAAGGCGGTTTCTAGCGATGGCTCAGGGGACAAGCCTTGATTCTATTTCTTTTAAGCAATGGTCTCTAGAGAAGACCATTGTGTAGTACAATAGTGAACACCAGTAAATTTTATTGTCTTAGCCACATAGTTATTTGGAGTCAGAACTGGTGTATCACAATTAAACAATGCACCATCGTCACAGATCGAGGTCGGCGGATTTTTGCTCAGCTGGGGGTTGCGCCTCCAGCTCATCTTTAAACAAGCCGGGGGTCCAGAGGGCCATCTACCGTTGATTCGGTCAGTCGTCACAATGAAACTTGTACCTAGGTAAGATATCAGCTAAATTTGTGAAAACGCCTTAGGGTCGGTGTCAAACAATCAAACTGAGACAATCTTTAAGTATCATTCAGCGTAGGTAGCAAACACCTTAAGCTCAAGTGATAGTACCTAGAATTTGATCTGTCTTTTGTATTCCCAAATTTTCTTAACTCAAGAACAAAATGAAATTTTAAGGGTTTCCTAAAACCCGACGGAAGCTAGTCCTCCGTCCCTAAGCTGCATTTCTGTCCAAGCTCAAACACGGCATGAGCATTGAACAGTCCACTAGGCTGCAAATTTGGAAAACCATCAAAACAAATCATCGAACAAGTTCTTATTTCGTGGTATGCACGTTCAAGAAATTTTACCGTGGTCGGCTCAGGAAAATTCATTGAACCTAACTCAAAAGAAGCAAGTCATGTAAAGTCTGGACGTGAAGCGTCCATTTTGTTGTGCCTTACCTAAGACCACGGGGAATCAGACTGGCTTCGACTTGACTGTGAATTTTCCTCGTGCTCGGTACCTACGAACCCTAAGTCGCCTCGCACTTCCACTTCGGAATTCGATCCTAGATATTTATTCTAAGTGGGGTCTGTGTGTAGCACTTCAGCGGGACCCGCGGGTTGAACTCCAAAAGGTAATGAGTCTGTTTATACAAAGGGGACTCGCTACATTCACTGGGTACCTATACGAACGGCCTGTTACAGTTCACACAGCAGGGAAATTAGAATTACGCCGATCCTTTCTCGTACTTACATTCTTTGATCCTTGGGGCAGCACCAGCTGAACCGCCTTCGCGAGGTGTATACCTGCGCGGAAATCTTTCACAATCGATCCCATACGAAGCGAAAAGCGAAGAAACGAAAAGCCACCGAGTAAGTGAAAACAACGAACAATTAATGCGTAACATCCTGCGTCGGAGCCGGTCAGTAGAGTCGGCCGAACTCCGCGCTGCTGAAGTCAAACTGATTCGAAGATTCGACGCGTTGGTCGTAACCTCGAAATTTTTACCCGTAGTTAAGTATGGCGATTTTGTCGCCGTCCAATCTTTGGCGATTTCTTGACGCCCACTTTTTTGGGTTTTAGTTCAGTGTCCAATTGGGGACACTTCCGGAAACTTGAATCTTGACGGCTACCGTAAACCGTCGATATCCTTAAAGAGAGTCGGCTTCAATTAAATTTGCCGACATCAAGTTTGAATCTTCCGAGTACTCGGAAGTTGACCATCTGTGATTTTTGTCCAAATTTTCCCAAGAAAAGTAAATTTTGAAGTCCCAATTTCCCGTCCTTATCGCCGGATGTCCAGCGAAATCGGATCCTATCCTAACAAAATTTGAACTATTTCCGGTCCCAGCTTAACTTAAACTATTACAAATACTTTTGGGTCACGCAATTTCCTTCTTCAGCCCCAATTAGCGTGACAATCTGCTCATAATTTGACTGTTTGCTCTTCCCAGCCCATCCCGAGTCGGCAAACATCAACTCGGCCTTTGTGATCTTAGACTTGCCGCCCTCCTAATTAAGCTAAATTGAATTTAGAAGGTGACCCTAACTCGCGAGGACACCTTAGAACGTCAGGAGAAATCAAGCTAATTTCCAATTTTCATGCGAGTATGTATGCTTTAAAGTCGCGCCGGGGGGGAACCAACGGCGGGAACGTGCCCGTCTCAAGGCCAGAGACGGGGTGAATCCTTACGTATTCCTAATTTGTCAGGCGCCCTGTTCCAGGGACCCTAGGGTCCGCGGGAAGGCCCTAAAGTCGCCCCCCCGTTCGTCCTATTCGTTCGCCTTTCGTCAGTCCGTAAAACTCTGAAATTTAACGTCTTTTAGTACGTGGTGTCCTCGTCCGTCCATTTTTTCTGTGTCCTTATATGTGGTTATATACATATATATATCCTCACATCTACATACGTACACACGCACAAACACACACACTACACACATTTCGTACTAGACGTATTGGCGTCCTGAGCGACAGAAAGGTCGCTCAGGATAAACACACACACAGCACGTCAAACACAACAACATCAAAACGACAAAGAAGAAAACCGACCAGAAACGTCGGTTAGAGAGAGAACGAGGACAAAAGCGAAAGGACAGCGAGGACACGAGGCGGGTGTGGGAAGGGAAGCGGGACAAGGGGAATCCAGTGGGATTTTCGAGGGGCTGGGGTCAGATTCGGTCCCAGGACGGAAAACGGGGTCGATTGGTACCAAAGACGAGGGGGAAGGACGTAGTAGCGGACCGGGACCCACTTATGGGTTCCGATGTATGTTAGTATAGGGAGCTTCAGCGGGCTCTCCTGCGCTAACGGATGGGCGGAGCGACGCCCGCCGGGTATCGTTGGACTCACTGTCCAACGGCGATTTAAATGAGGGGTGATATCGCTACTGGGGCGGCAGGAGTAAAAACGGTACTAAGATCGCGGCGATTAGAGAGAGTGATGGCTACGGTGGGGGCGCGTTTGTTGGTCGTCCGGGTTAACGGGGCGGCGGATCGAGACATGCCGGGTATTTTTGGAAATATCTCATCGAGACGAATCCAACGAGGGGCGGTTCGCCCATTTTAGAGTGGAGCGAAAAATCTCGAATTATCGGTGCCCATCAGCGATTGGCAACAGCTTTCTAGGCATCTTTGCGGGGCTACCGCGGGTCAGCAGGGATTCGGGCGGAGGTTCGACACATATTGTTGGATTCAACTAGTCGCCATGAACAAAACGAGGGGTCGCATGCGCCGGTTCTGACGCGGGGTATGGCGACCGGGATGTCGGAAAGTGGGGTTTTGTATTGGTTGCATACTGCAATAGGCTACAGAAACAAGGCGGTTTCAAGAAGTTGTCCACAGGGTACACACATAAATAGATACATGTACATATTTTATATATGATATGTCCTAACTACATGGAAAGTGACAGTCCGGGTTCCACGGTGACAATCCTACCTAGCGTAAGTAGCGATTGTCTCTACGTATTACAGGCGAAGTTCTGGCGTTGTCCGGAGTGGTTTTGGAAGTCCCCTCACACTTCCCCAACGTGTTCTACCCGTCTATTGTGGTTATGTTCCGGATCACGGCACCGTAGACGGTGGCGGGCCTTCGAATTAACCCGGCGTACGTCGTTCCGCATGCTTGCGAAGACTACCAAAAGTGTGATTTCCGCTTATTTTGACTTGCTGTTTTCCGTGACCATTACTCAGTACATTGCTAAAACCAAGTAAATTTAATATTTTTGATTTCGGTCTTAACAAACTTGCATTCTTGAACGTGCAGTCAGGGGCCTTCTATTCGCAGACGGTCGTAACCGTCACGGTTTTAACGCGTAGCGGCGGCTGGTTATGGTTCCAACGTGATGCTTACTCTCTGTCGGTGTGGAGCGTAGGGTCCAGTATCCTAAATCGGCTTGATCAACCTGATTTCGTTATTCCGTTCAGCGTACCTCACAACACTCGTCCCGATGGTCAATTGCGGCAATTAATACAAACAGTATACGACATTTATATACAGAACGGTATGCGATATTTTTATACAAAACGGTATACCACACTTTGATACAAGACGGTATACTACACTTTGATACAAGACGGTATACTACACTTTGACACAAAACGGTATACGATACGGTATTTTTATACAAAACGGTAGACGATACTTTTGTACAAAACGGCAACGATATTTTTATACAAAACGGTATACAATATTTTTATACAAAACGGTATACGACACTTTGATACAAGACGGTATACTACACTTTGATACAAGACGGTATACTACACTTTGATACAAAACGGTATACGATACGGTATTTTTATACAAGACGGTAGACGATATTTTTATACAAAACGGCATACGATATTTTTATACAAAACGGTATACCACACTTTGATACAAAACGGTATACGATAATTTTATACAAACGGTGTACGATAATTTTATACAAAACAGTTGATGACACATTTTTATACAAACAGCCATGTGCCAACGCTTCCCGATACGATTCCGAGTATGAAGATCCCGAAATGTTCGTGACAGGGCCGAAGCGGCCCTGTTACATTTATACTACCTACGATGTGAAGTTGCTGCGCACAAATAAATGTGAAAGACACAACAATGGCGATTTGTGTTAAAGACTTTCTGATTCGGGTACAGCTTACTCTACTGCGATTAATATCAGTTTAAAGCGAATCTAAGGGTTTGATCGAAATCTAAAATTTTGTCGAATGATTCTATACGTCTCCTGTGTATATGCTAAGGATTTAAATATAAAAATTACTATTGAATCATGATTTTATAAAGCTGTGATCGGAAAATTTTGTTTCATTTTTTAACTTGGAACCAAGAAATTGAAAAAGTGGCGTTTCATTGTTTAATGTCCAAAAATATCTGGTGCGATTGTTCCTGGTGCACTGCTGGACTATTATAGCGTATTTAGCACTTTTGAAGCAACTCAGGACACTAAATTTGAGACATCAGTTCAGCAAACTACATATTAAATTCCATCATGCCACATTAAATTAGTAGGTACTCCCATGCGACTTCCGCAGGTTTCTATGTGCTGTCATGTCCACTAGACCCATGTATAGTAGCTGTCACGCGAAATGTACTTATTCTTAAATAGTTGCATGCCAATTTCATCCAATTACGCCTATTTCTAGATGGTATCATGCCAGTTGCGCCAATTTATAGGTGGTGTCTTGCCGCTTTCGCCAGTCTGTAAATACTGACGTGAGGTTGATTACAAACAGTGGTTAAACGACATGCTAGCGTTAGTAATTTAATGTATTTGGGTGACAGCCTGAAGAAAGTGCGTACTCGTGGATACAAATTAATGTGAACGCTGTACAATTTAATAAGCCTTTATTTAATATATTTTATATTTTATGAACATTCAATACATTTTATTTAGGTTTATTAATCACACATATGCTGCCGTCGATCTATTTGGCAATATTTGTGAACGGTGTAGGGTGTTGATTTAGGGTTCGGCAAGGAGGCAGACTTAATCTGAATCACAGTAGGACATCCATGTTAGGTAGGCAATTTTTTATTTGGGCCTAGGGATATTTTCGTGTCTACGAAATAACCCTGCCGGTCTTCTGCGTTGATTAGCATTAGAGGGTTTCTTTAGTTATCAGGAATGCTTTGTTAGTCAAACCAATTTGTCGTGAAAATAAAAGACAAGATAGTTTAGCCGAAGGTGCACCCTATCAGCCGCAACTGTTTGCTGCGATAACGCACAGCTTATAAAGAGAGTACTAGTTGTGAATATGCAACACCTCAACGTAAGAAGCTTTTCGAAAAATAGCTTACTATGCTTAAATCCCGCTGTAACACGCTTTAGCCGATTCTGCTGAAATAGTCACAATATGTGCACGTGGACAATGTTTCCGCTACTAAAATGTTGGTTATTAGAAGCCAAACCGGGTCTTTTCTTTTAGCCCCCCCCCCAGCCCGTATTTGGTCAATTTTGAAGATACAGAGCTGATTTTGCTATCAATCGATTCAGCTTGATGAGGCGATTCAGAAAATGCTCATTTTACCCACATCCCTGAAATTTTTTTCCGATTTTTTGAGGTCCCGATGGAACCCAAAAATTTTTTTCTTCGAAATATGGTTATGGTCACGTTGGGTACCTTCGACTCCGCCTGATGAGAGACATCTACTGGTGTGTATTTTATTGAAATGTACGCCACTTTTAGAAAGTTATGAGGGCCCAAGTAACCCCGAAGGGCAGAAATAAAATGCAGGCCATGCCGTTCTCGACATACTAAGCCTAAGCCTTAGTCTTAGCCTAAGCTAAGGTTCTTATATGAGACATACACGAAGCCTTAGCCTAAGTCGGGGGGGCTGCCGCCCCCCGAATCCCTAGCTCTAAGCTGTTCCTTTTTCTAACGTTATAACGCATTACCTGAATCTCATCATCAAGCTGAATCGATTGATATCAAAATCAGCTCTGTATCTTCAAAATTGACCAAATTCAGGCTGGTGGCTAAAAGAAAAGACCCGCCAAACCATCTTTAATGCTATATCCCTAATTAGAACAAACAACAGGTTTCTTTAACTGCTCTTTACACCACATTCAGTAATGCACGAGTATAGTAATTTACTAAATTATGTTAAAGGCGTGTTCACACGCTCAAACTTTTTGCTCAAATTTTGATCAAAATCTGGGCTTGAATTTTGATCAAAATTTGAAAACAACTTTTTTGCATTTTTTGCAAGTTTGAACGTGTAAACATAGTTCAAACATTTCATGAATGTTCCTGTAGCCAATCATGGGCGAAATGTTTTACTGAAAAAGTGTAAGCTCAAATTTTGATCTCAACTTTTGAAATATCGCAATTTACCTTTTAGGCAATTACCGAGACCAATCCACCTTTACCTATACGACAACGAGGGATAACAGGAAAAATCGTGTCTGACCGTTACCGATACCTATTTTATGCATACAATTTCTGCCGCACACGCGTGACGTAACCCGTGAAACCAAATATCGAAACTGTTAAACCATGCATAGATACTCCCGAACCGTGCGATTATTGTCTGGAAATCGACCAGGAATACGGTATTCTACGTAGTGGGTTGAAGTATCCAAGATATTCACAATTCGCCAAAGCTACCAGTTTCGAAGCCAAGTCGAAATATTTGTTCTTACGTGCGCAAACTGCCAACACAGCTAGATTAAAAACTGGAAGCGATACTAACCTGCTCAACAACTAGTGGTTAATATAAACAACTCGTACCGCCGTGTCATATAGTTCCGCAGGCTAGCTTAACAGCCGTTATCCAGTTTCAGTAAACTTTAGCAATTTTAAAATCAAAACGAATTTCCAAGAAGCAAATATCTATTGGACAACACGCGTGTCGTAAACAACACACTATGCGACTCTGCTCTGAATATATAATACAGAATTTGACGGTGACCATTGCGAATCAACTAACGGATTGATTTCTGGGGAAGGATTTCAGTTTATAGATCATATCATTATATTTTTGTTAACTTTTTTGTTGATTTTTTCCAGTAAGTCTAAAGAGGTCTTGGAGACCACCGCAAGGAGTTGATGTAATTTCAAAAGCAGATTGGTTGGAGAGTTAAGAAATTTAATCCGGTTGGAAATGAGAGTTTAAAATTCTAAAGAAAGAAAATTTTTAGCAAGGGCTTCATGGCTGATTATTGTCAGAAATAAGGGTCAAGGATTAAGGAAAAGTGGTGAAAATTAGGAAAATGTAAAGTAACACATATCGCAACACCATATTATGCAACATGTTGAGAAAACGTGTCGTCATGACCACAAACTACCAGGACTAAATGAAAAAAATTATTAAGAATGCTTAATCTTAACATATTATTAAGATTTAACGGATTTAAAATCTTAACAAATTATAACCAAAGTTAGTATGTCAACATGGGTTTCGTCTAGGTATATATGCTACGTCCCAGGTGATGGGGAACGCCAGTCTATGGTGAGGGCTTCCACCTCCCAGGGGAGGGGTCAGTCGACGAGAGAGGTGAGCGTTGTGGTGTTGCGCATTCGACAGCTACGGGTTCGATTTCTGGGGCAGGGGGATAGGTTGGACGACCTGTTAGGGTGGGTCAGCACTTCGCGCCCAATGGGTCCCCCTGCCTCCATAAGAATGTATTCATTCATGGGCTGCAGGCGCTGTGAGGGAACTACCCAAATGAATGGGATTCACCACCATTGAGCGTCCCAGTTAAGCCTCTATCCAATACAAAATACGGAAATTATTAAGGTTAATTATTGCCCATTTGAGCTGTATAGGCTGAGAGACATGATTTTATATCATGATGACACGGTGTAGTGCGGGTTTTCCAGGGCCAGCTGCATCCGGCTTGTTTTTGGCTTAAGGTCAAATGGTTGCCTTTCCTCACACAAGCTTCAGGCTTAAGCCTTTATATCGCGAACGGTGTACGGTGTATATACCTTACGCCTCTCAGTTTGAGGCCGATTCGAGTTTTATATAAAAACGGGAATGTTCGATACGAAATCATCCAAGAAAGTTGGTGTGCAAATACCTTTCCAGTAAAGAAAAGTAGATACGGTGGCCATCGGTGGGCAGCAGGTGGGAGGAGAAAAGAATAGGAAATTTCGGATTCGCGAATGGTATAGCGTGGACGGATAGGAAGGTAAATAGAGAGGTACAAAAAGGAATTTTGTTTTAAAAAGTTGAAAGCAGGGAGATGCGGAAGGAAATTAGGGACGGATATATACTAAGGCATGTTTTAAATGTAAGAAAAGGTGGGGAAATAATTTAAAAATAGAAAACCAATAGAAATAAGGGAGGAAGTTGTTTATGAATATTGGGAAAATGGGAATTAATACAAAAGCGCAAATTTGTAAAAATGGCGGAATAAGGCAGATAATTTGGCAGGGAATTATGGGAAGGGAAATTTGAAATGGACATATTTTGAGTGCAGGATAAATGAAGAAAAATGATAACTGTGGAAGTAAGAAGAAATGGGATAATTGGGAGATTAATCCGCCGTACAGACACTTCACGGTGAATCATAGCAACAACTTCGTGTGTCCCCTTACAGGTGCCCACACCAATCATGTTGAGTGCTATTGGAAAAATGCCAAACAGAAACTCAAGGCGATGTGTGGAGCATCTTCGAACACGATTGAAAGTCACATGGACGAGTTTATGTGGCGGGAGCGCTATGGGAAAACCGGTGCTGCCGCGTTGAATTCTCTCATCGCACATATTTCGCATCGCAACCCAACTCCGTAGGCAAACGAATTGCTATAGATACACTGCTATGATTATGGCAAGAGTTATATTTTGGAAAACTTGAATTGAACCTTTTATTGTAGCTTTCGGAAATACTTTAATTGTACTTTTCATACCTGTAATACACCAGTTTCCATTGGTTGTACACATGCATGGGTACCGACTCAAGTGTTATATGAATCAGTGACAACAAGTTGCGTAAAAAATTTTATGTGACGAAATTGCATTGAAAATTGGTTTAGACAGCCAATTCACAGGGGTGTGTACAACCGACCGAAACTGGAGGATTACTACAGCCAAAATATTTCCTAATAATTGCTGATATTCCAATTTATAACATGCGAGGGGGAATAGTTAGGGTATAGCCGCCTAAACTGGTGACTTTCCGCCCAATGTACACGCGCTTGCCACGTTTTATTGAAAGCATACCGCATTATCATCGTTTAGTGAGAGTATATTTGGCGGTTTCTGAGTTCGAAATCATTGGGCGATAGACATGTGGATATTCTATTTCTTATTGGTTGTTATGCCCTAAAAATATGATCAGCAGGATATTGATGTGTCCAATTACGTTAAAGGAAGTGCTATAGTAGTTAATTCCAGCCTGTAGGGTTACTGTAGACAGGCTCTCTACGTGAGTGGGTTACTGTAGACAGGCTCTCTACGTGAGTGCCCAAAAGCTAAGCTAAGTGAACAATAAACTCATACGTCACACGTCACATAAACTATCAGTCAATAAACGCTTTTATGTGTTATGTGCGGCACAGACGGATAAAAAATTTTTCGAAGTTGGCCAAACTTGAGGATATTACGCTCCATCCGTCTTAATAAATGCATTTTTAGATATACTGAACTCTTCCTCTCTGTTAATGCTGTTTATCATATGAAGTTAAGCGTTCAGATGTTGTATACATATATTTTTGCACGCATTACAGTTCATTCCCGATTTTGTTAATCAAAATTTAAATATTTTAATCCACTAAGCTCAGTGTCATAACCGTTCTATAAATTTTGTTACTGTTATGAAAAATTAATTAAATGCTTTTAATCCATGCAGCTCAGTATCATTACCGTTCGTCTATTTATATAATTTAACCAATTTATTTACCAAGAAAATATAATGATATAATTCATCTACATAATTTATATTTTGTTAAAGTGCAATATATGTAAAATTCTCGAAAATAAAATTTTGTATATTCAAATGTAACAGTATAAATTTTGTTACTGTTATGAAAAATTAATCAAATGCTTTTAATCCACGCAGCTCAGTATCATTACCGTTCTTCTATTTATATAATTTAACCAATTTATTTACCAAGAAAATATAATGATATAATTCATCTACATAATTTATATTTTGTTAAAGTGCAATACATGTAAAATTCTCGAAAATAAAATTTTGTTTATTCAAATGTAACAGTAATGCGCTGCGGCAGCATTGTTATAGCATAATAAATTCTATTACAAATATTTAAACGTCGGCATCTGAAGTATTATATACGCAGCTGCCTGACACAATTGTTTCCGCTGACCGCATACGTGACTTTGAATTGTTAATAAATTAATTTAACATCGCATATTGTGGCGTTGTGTCAACTTTCATATGTGAAACATGCTGATTTTGACAGTTTTTTGCTTTGATCACTTAATAAGATGCCGTTTCCTGATCCAATTTGTGCATAAATTTTCATGCATGTGCCTTCTTTGCTTCTATTCATATAAAGCTATGCGTAATCATTAAAGGTTACGCCTGTAGGTAACACCCCACATACACGCATACAAATATTTTTGTTTATATTTTTTCGGCTCGCTGACACACCCAAACATAATGTTTGCTCAGACAACTGATAGAGCTACAGTAGATAGCGAGAGGTGCAACTCGAACAGATTTATGTGTTGCGAATTTTATTTCTACCGTAAAATTTGTCAACTGGTTTCTGCTAATGTTGCATTGTGCGGCGTCCGAAAAAATATTGGACATTGGTGACCAGACGTGTTATTTTCCATGAAACGTAGAGTGGACAATAAAATGTATTTGTGCGTCGATGTTTCCCTCTATACCTTAACGGTAAACTGCAAAAGATGACAACATATTTGATATATCGCTACTGATTTGCACTAGAGTGAACGTATATTTACAAATAATTCGATACTGTACCTAGAACATATTTATAAATTAAAGAAGAAGTGCTGACGGTTAAAAATAGATATAAATTGTTTTAAAAGTTCTTACCTAAAAGTGGCTATGCGAGCATCTGTGTTTTACAACCCACATCTCGATACACAGCCGTTGCAAACATCGCTTTTTTGCGGACAACTGCCTGAGCCGCAGTGGGCAGAAATATGGATCGGCAACGCTTCGCCTGATATATCAGTTTTTCTTGTCTGGCTTTATTGAGTGTTGGTGTCTTCAAACGAGCGTGCATTAAGTTATCAACCACTTAGAATATAATATCTTATGATACCTTGTCAGGAGTTTCTGGTGTTTTACGGTCGACAGGCTTATTTCCAAAATGAAGTTTGTCGTCATTTGTTTGGTGACGCGTTGCTTGCAAAATTTTTCGGTACGCTGAATATTATAGTTTGAATAGCTGTAATTTAGAATCAAAATTAACTTGCATTTTCAGAAGATATCGACAATATCTCCTCTATGTTCTTTGGCGTATCGGCTAACCCCAAGATTGTCAGGTTTTTTAATTACCAGCAGCAAACAGGCTGGTTAATACCCCATTAAAGATGCTTGGGGGTAACAAAGAACCTTGCGGTGCTACCCCCGCTGCAATCGTTGGGGTTATGCATGAGTGGACTTAAAGTCCACCCCTACCATACTTGTGTAATTAGCGATGGACGACCGCTTGTTCGACGTACAAGCCATCCGTCCACATATAAGAGAATATAAAATTGGTGTTTTGGGCAACGCATCCAAAACATTAAGGAACAAAAATTGCTGTATTTACGATTACTTCTAAAACATTAAGTAAGCGATTTGCGACGGTTTACCATTTGAACTGGAAAATTTTTATTTTATTTGCAAACGAAAATTCTTCCGTTTAGAGTTTTACAACCTGCACATCACATGTAGTGTTCGCAAACTACACTTATTTTCATTAATAAAACGAAATGTATTAGCGTAACGAAAAAATGTGGAATACGGTTTACCAAGTTGCGAGTGGTTAAACGAATTTGTGGCCAAACAGCAAAGAGCATGCATTTTGTTAGCGAACAGAAATTAACCGTTTTGCAATCAGTCGCTCTGCGTTCGCAAACGGAAATTTTTGAATTTGGAATTGACTATTGCAACGAATATACTGTTCTCTAACAGCGTTTGGCACATAGTGCCAAATGAGGATGGTACGGGGCGCAACTTAAGTTTACTAATACATTACTGAAAACGCAATCCAATAGGTATAGGAAAGTACATAAGTATGGCTCAGTATCATACCCTTATTGACATTATCATAATACACTCTTGCAGTTAGTAACCCGCGCTGTTGCGTAGAAGTTTTACTCAAGTCACAACCAAAATAATTTCACTGCAGTCGTTGATTGGTTCCTAATATACGAGTCTACTTTATGTGTGTACATCTTGGTTGTTTTGTCAAGTCAACTCGTGAATTAACCCAGATTCCGCGAATAAATTACAATTTACCATATTATGACAGCGAACACGATTCACCAATGACCACTTATTGTCCCCGGTTACCATTTTCCCATATTTTCATCACGATTTACACTCCGCGTACATTCATTTGAAAACACGTTTCCAGTCGCATTGTATTGTATACTATTATATAAACCACGAACACAGGTGACCAATCCAGCATGCCATTTAATGGACGCAAAGCGTTCATGCAGGCCCATAACAGCTACGCACTACACTGCGTGTACTGGTGGCAAACGTGGCCCAGTTGACAGTTTCACTATGGCAAATCTATTGCACTCGCGTATGTAAAGTGATACAATCTTTGCACAGTCAAATAGATTTGTCAGATGTAAGATGCCAATGCAATGTCCAATACTATGACATACGCTTGTGACATCGTTACTGCAAATGCACTGAAGGTAGCTATCAGCATTACCATTGCACTGACAGTGCAATTGACGTTGCCACTGCACCTGGATTTATTCGTGTTCATTTATAGTACCTACGATGTGAAGTTGCTGCGCACAAATAAATGTGAAAGACACAACGATGGCGATTTGTGTTAAAGACTTTCTGATTCTGGTACAGCTTACTCTACTGCGATTAATATCAGTTTAAAGCGAATCTAAGGGTTTGATCGAAATCTAAAGTTTTGTCGAAAGCGCCTATACGTCTCCTGTGTATATGCTAAGGATTTAAATATAAAAATTACTATTGCATCATGATTTTATTAAGCTGTGATGGGAAAATTTTGTTTCATTTTTTAACTTGGAACCAAGAAATTGAAAAAGTGGCGTTTCATTGTTTAATGTCCAAAAATATCTGGTGCGATTGTTCTTGGTGCACTGCTGGAGTATTATAGCGTATTTGGCACTTTTGAAGCAACTCAGGACACTAAATTTGAGACATCAGTTCAGCAAACTACATATTAAATTCCACCATGCCACATTAAATTAGTAGGTACTCCCATGCGACTTCCGCTGGTTTCTGTGTGCTGTCATGTCCACTAGACCCATGTATAGTAGCTGTCAGGCGAAATGTACTTATTCTTAAATAGTTGCATGCCAATTTCATAAGTTTGTCGATAGTGTCGTGCCAATTACGCCTATTTCTAGATGGTATCATGCCAGTTGCGCCAATTTGTAGGTGGTGTCTTGCCGCTTTCGCCAGTCTGTAAATACTGACGTGATGTTGATTACAAACAGTGGTTAAACGACATGCTAGCGTTAGTAATTTAGTGTAATTGGGTGACAGCCTGAAGAAAGTGCGTACTCGTGGATACGAATTAATGTGAATGCTGTACAATTTTATAAGCCTTTATTTGCATATATTTTATATTTTGTGAACATTCAATACATTTTATTTAGGTTTATTAATCACACATATGCTGCCGTCGATCTATTTGGCGATATTTGTGAAGGGTGTAGGGTGTTGATTTAGGGTTCGGCAAGGAGGCAGACTTAATCTGAATCACAGTAGGACATCCATGTTAGGTAGGTAATTTTTTATTTGGGCATAGGGACATTTTCGTGTCTACGAAATAACCCTGCCGGTCTTCTGCGTTGATTAGCATTAGAGGGTTTCTTCAGTTATCAGGCATGCTTTGTAAGTCAAACCAATTCGTCGTGAAAATAAAAGACAAGATAGTTTAGCCGAAGGTGCACCCTATCAGCCGCAACTGTTTGCTGCGATAACGCACAGCTTATAAAGACAGTACTAGTTGTGAATATAGCAACACCTTAACGTAAGAAGCTTTTCGAAAAATAGCTTACTATGCTTAAATCCCGCTGTAACACGCTTTAGCGGATTCCGCTGAAATAGTCACAACAGGTGCATCGTGGACAATGTTTCCGCTACTAAAATGTTGGTTATTAGAAGCCAAACCGGGCCTTTTCTTTTAGCCCCCCCCAGCCCGTATTTGATCAATTTTGAAGATACAGAGCTGATTTTGCAATCAATCGATTCAGCTTGATGAGGCGATTCAGAAAATGCCCATTTTACTCACATCCCTGAAAAAAAATTTTTTTTTCCGATTTTTTGAGGTCCCGATGGAACCCAAAATTTTTTTTCTTCGGAATATGGTCACGTTGGGTACCGTTCGACTCCGCTTGATGAGACAAATCTACTGGTGTGTATTTTATTGAAATGTACGCCACCTTAGAAAGTTATGAGGGCCCAAATAACCCTGAAGGGCGGAAATAAAATGCAGGCCATGCCGTTCTCGATATACTAAGCCTAAGCCTTAGTCTTAGCCTAAGCTAAGGTTCTTATATGAGACATACACGAAGCCTTAGCCTAAGTCGGGGGGATGCCGCTCCCCGAACCCCTAGCTCTAAGCTGTTCCTTTTTCTAAGCCCCTGAATTGCCTCATCAAGCTGAATCGATTGATATCAAAATCAGCTCTGTATCTTCAAAATTGACCAAATTCGGGCTGGTGGCTAAAAGAAAAGACCCGCCAAACAGTGTTTAATGCTATATCCCTAATTAGAACAAACAACAGGTTTCTTTAACCGCTCTTTACACCACATTCAGTAATGCACGAGTATAGTAATTTACTAAATTATGTTAAAGGCGTGTTCACACGCTCAAACTTTTTGCTCAAATTTTGATCAAAATCTGGGCTCGAATTTTGATCAAAATTTGAAAGCAACTTTTTTGCATTTTTTTACAAGATTGAACGTGTAAACATAGTTCAAACATTTCATGAATGTTCCTGTAGCCAATCATGGGCGAGATCTATTACTGAAAAAGTGTAAGCTCAAATTTTGATCTCAAATTTTGAAATATCGCAATTTACCTTTTAGGCAATTACCGAGACCAATCCACCTTTACCTATACCACAACGAGGGATAACAGGAAAAATCGTGTCTGACCGTTCCCGATACCTGTTTCATGTATACAATTTCTGTCGCACACGCATGACGTAACCCGTGAAACCAAATATCGTAAACTGTTAAACCATGTATAGATGTAATAACGGTGACGCAGCTGCATGGCGCAACTTCCTAACACCATGCCCATACGACCCCGGCTATCATAACCTCAAGGGCGGACCCTAAGTTTCTATTTTCGCCACTTTCCTTGGTCAGACCCAAGAAGTTACGGAGCTTAGCAGGCCGCAGGCGCGCTTCACGGGGTGTGTTCGGACCCCGCCCGATTGGTTGCGCACGTGTCTAGTATCCTGGTATGATCACTGAGGTCCCCCAGGGAGGTTGACACCGAAACCTGCTCACAGGTCATAATGTCAAACCAATATTCCCTATCTTAGTCTAATGGAAGTTGTTTTGTCTAGCGTGACCTAAAGTAAAATGCGTGATAAGTTTGGTTTTGCTAGGTAAATTTTGAGTTCTGCTGCGTTATCCTTAGCCGAACACTTTGTCTGTTATAGCCATGTGGCCCCCACAGGGTTCCGACGTGCCCTGAAAGTTTAACGTCGGGCTATCTATTTTATAATGTAGTAATTTTGATTTTGTTGCTGGCCTTCCGTAAAGGGGGTTTTACAGGTTTTAAACAAAAAGGGGACATTAAACTATTATTAGGGCTTCATAAGGATTCAAAATCACTTCTTCGGGTCAACCTGACCCCAACCTGTAAATACTTATGGACCCCCGATCCCGCGCTTAAACTCTCAAACTTTCGGGCCCTAAATCACCTCAGCCTGAACCAAAACTTCCCAATTTTTCAAGCTCCGTACCTTAATTGGGTCCTATACTAACTATATTATTGAAAACCGGGGCCACCTGCCCCAACGGATCCCCATAGGATTCCCCTAACTCAATTGGGACCCAAAACTCTCCTATCGTGCACGCATTTAACTGCCTTTAACAGGTCTCCTAGGGGACTTACATTAAATCTAAGTTTCTCCTGAGTAGGCGACCAGCCAGGGCATGGATATGATCCTGCCCCCGGCCGCCTACTCCTCACCGTTCCTGAAATATAACGAAAAAACTATAAAACTTTCTATTTATATACGGCGCCTAAAGCGCTTTTATATTTCTTAAAATAATACGCCTCGCGCCGACCAGCGCGAGGTTTAGTTGTTTATCAATTTTAGGGGCATCAATGTTGCCGGGCTTGCAGTGTCTGTTGACGGCAGTCGTGTTGTCCACTTAAATTTGTACAGCCGTACGTTGCAGAGTGCCTGGGATGAGCGCTAGGGGCGGTTTTGTTTTGGTCATATTGCTGTTATTTTGTTTGTATTGCTGTATTATAGCCGTCCCTTTACAGTGCTTTTTGTAATGTAAAGGCTTGCTGACTTCGAAATTTGAAAAACTTGTAGGGATAAGCTACACTGCCCAGCTAACAAGAACAAGGGCTTGATGAGCCTATAAAAGAGCTGAGCCCGATTCCCCGATCGGAGCCAGTCGAACATAAGCTTTTAAAACTTGGCGGTTGTCGCCACTAAGTAGGCCTTTTTGTTTTCGTGCACTAGCTTTGTCTTTCTCAGTTTTCTCAGTTTTCTTGCGTTTGGCGATGCCACGGGTGGTTGCCCGCCGTGCCCCCACGGTGGAGAGCCTCCCCTGGTTGGAGCTCTTTTTCAGTCATGCAGAGGGCCGCCTTTGCGTGCGTGGGAGTGTCGGAAGGATGCTCCGCGCGCCGTAAAGGACGGCCCCGTTAAAATCCGCAAAATTACACCGATCGGTGCAGAAATTCTATGTGCACGTGTTTTCGACTGGTTCCCCGCTCCTCGGACATTTTCCTTCTTTCACAGGTCCGAGGAGTGATCAAAATTATTATCCCAAGGCAAATGGTAGTGTTCAAATTTCTAGATTATGGCAAAACTCGTTAGGTTTTCGTTCTTCGCGATAGCAGATAAAAATTTTCGATCCCGCGACAAGTGGTTCCGTTCTGAAGAGACAATTAAGGGGTGTTTCGAAAAGACTAATAAAAATTTCAAAGGTGATAGGAGGGACACTGGGACGTGGCCGTTTGCATCCTCGGGTGACACGAGTTGTCCCCAATTATCCGAAATCGAGCAGCAGCGTCGAATCCCCATTCGTTCGCTGTTTCTTCTGCTTCTGGTCAGGCTCTGATGCAAACGACTGCGGACCCGACCGTGACAAAATTTTAATAGACACTAATCGATCCTAGCCGGAAACAGGGACAGGAGCTGGCGGTGAACTGAATCGTATTAAATTTTGGGTGGGACGTAGGTTTTCTAACCGTGCAACTACGGGGAAAACCTATGTCGGCACCCTCTCCCGGAGCCCTCTGGGAGCGAGTTTCGGATTAGTTATGCCGTTCGTGAGCCACTCCAGTCGCTGTTGAAATGGTGTAAAATTTTGGGACCCTTGGTCTCGTTTTTCTCGAAGTTCAAATCACTTAATGGACTAAACCATCGAGGGATAATAGGTAACTAAACGCTAAGTGGACAGAAGATCACTATCGGAAAATTTTCAGGGAATTCAGCGGTTTCAGGAGCATTTCGTCTGGCCTAACTCGATTAAAATTTCTGGGTGTCGTGTTTAAAGATGGCGCAAAATGTATTCCAGGGCGTCTTGTAGGGCACCCGAAAATTTCACGTTATATTATGAATATTATAATTGAGTGCTGTATGCCCCGATTGGGCAATGTCATATAGTGTGCCAAATACAAACAAGGATCAATAGTAAATCGATTGAACCGTGTGTCATTTTTGAAGCAGTTCGGGACGTTTGATTAAATTTCTGACCTCGGTAGGAGTTTTCACAAGTAATTTAAGCAATCCCTCTCTAAGGATTTAACGGATTTAGAACCGAAGCGAAATTTACGTTGTAGCGAGCTAGGTATACACGATTCTGTGCTTGCTGACCTGGAATCTGCTAATCCCCATTCTCCGCTTCCCCCGCGTCAAGGCCCGAGGCGGCAACCCCTCTGTACTCCGCGCTGTATCCGCATTCACTTGAATTTTCAGGAGCGCCCTACCGCGAACAACCCATAGCCAATCTTCGCTCTACATCGCTCACCGTCCGGTATATAGTGCTAGTGATTAGATTCTTGACATTCAAGGGACTGGGGCCTCCGCCTCAGTGCCCCAACGTTAAAATAAGTAACTAAATTTTGTCAATATTTAAGTTATAGGGCCAGTCATGTTTTACTTAGGATTAGAACGGGACAACAGCACAAGGGGACATACCAACCAGGAACCTCGCCAAGGTTACCCTAGGATCAGAGGACCCCGCCTAGGGGATTAAGTGGATTATGAGGGAAAGGCGAGTCAGCCTTATTACCTGTGAGCAGGCTTAAGGGTTGACTCTCCCTCGGGGGACCTTCATACCGCTAGATACGTGGGCCATTATAGGGGCCAGGCCGAACACCCTGGTTAACCCGCCGGCAGCCTACTAAGCTAAGCGGTTCCCTTAGGTCATCGCGTAGATCACCGGGGAGTCGTGGAAGCCGGGGTTGTCCGGGCACCACAATAGAGTAAACAGTGGTGCAGCTGGGGATCCCTTAGGGCCAGAACTGGTCCTAGTACAACTAAGTCCCAGAGTATATAGTGCAGGCTTCTTTTATGACTCTTCTTACGAGCCGTGGATATCATCCCTGGAATCCGTGCATATTAATGCCTGACAAATTTAGTACCTAATTATCAGCATGTTATTTAAAGAATAATAAATTATCCTGTTAAACAGTATTCGGCCTTGTAATAGCATACAAATGTAGTCATGGCTATTTGGTAAATGGGGTGTTATCTAAAGAAACAGGAGATATATCTAATAATAGTTCAATGATTGAAAGATAATTAATCATGCGCGCGCTTTTCGGAATAAATGCCTTTTGATATCCTGTGATAATCTAATTGATCGGTGTAACAATTGCTAGAGGATTTCAGCCAAGTTATAGCGTTATTACCGGTTGCGCCTTTGATCGTTCCTTGTATATGTATCCACATAGAAATCAAAAAGATTATATATATGTGTGTTGTGAAGGACGGCATATTGCTAAAACCCTCAAACATGTAAAATTTTACATAAACCATGAGAAAATTAGTTAAATGCCGAGGAGTATTTACACAGATTGATTCAAGGTTGGTTTTACGGAGTGCTTGATCAGTATATATTGTGCTGGTTAATTTGATGAACACGTTTTATTTTGATTCATTCGAAGGTATTTTCTCCTTTTTCATATATAGTTCTGCTTTGTCGATTCAACAAAAACTACGCACAATAGATGTATACTTAGTAAAATTTAATTTATGAGCCTAACCGGCGCACTGGACGTGTCCAGAGTATTTTTGCTATAATTTTAAATTTCTACAGTTTTAGCAGTATTATTTTGCTTACAGCATTTAATATTCAGCAGCAAGGCTAGGGTCATAGCAAGTATAATCTCGATGCAGAAATAATCATTGCGCAGCAATATTGCCGAATATACTTGAATTTCTGGTTCTTAAAGCACTACTAGTTACACAGCCGCCGGTGCATTTTAATTTGTAAGCACAAGTTGAAGCTTAATGCGTATTATTATTAATATGTAGATAGTGGCTATATGATCGAAATTGTGGAAATTTCATAAATCCGTTAAATAAGTTCTTTAAGGAATACAGATATGCTCACAAGTCTATGATACTTGATTGGGACACCATTTTAGAGTGGAAGCTATAAATTTAGATAGCTATTTGATAGCCATTTTGTCAACGATGTGGGAGTATATATGACCTTCCAGTTTTGGAGCGGGGTTTTATCCAATGTGTAATTAGATAAGGATCGTCTAATTGTGGAAAAAAGAAAAAAATTACTATCTAATCGCAAGCTGCTTCAAAGCACAGCTCTGGAACCCGTAACAACTATTGGCACCTCGGATAACGCTAAAACATTTTGTACACGTTGAATTAAAAATTTATTGGCATATTATAACGGCGCCGAACCATACTATCCAGTAAATAGGTGTGCCTTTTATTCATATTACGGATTCAGTTTACTGAAATCTAAAAATATAACTTCGGTGACGTACATCAGGTTGCATCAGAATTTTGTTGCTACCATGAGTATCGGGTACAACGTGGGGATACCATAGCTGCGATAAGGGGAACAATCACGATACGTTTGGTTTCAATCGTCCACCCTACCTCAGGTCAGAGGTGTAAATCAAAGAAGAAAAAATTTTCGACTATCACCAGTCAGGTACGATGATCGTCGTTAATCACTGTAACTGTCACAAAGCGACAGTTATGAAGACTAACAACGGCCGCAGCAACAATCAAAACAAAGAGAAAACGGAAACTATGACACAAAGCACAGAAATAGAAAATGACAAGAAAGAACAATAAAATCGGCTGACTGCGAGATATGCAACATATGAGCAAAAGCGCAATCATCTGCTGTTCCCAGCGATGGTTGACGATTGCTTCGTTTGTCTTCAATTTCTGGCTTTTTATTGGCAGAGTCTCTTTGTCTGAACCTGGCAGCCTAGGGAACAGAAATTTTTAAAGAAAGCCCCTAGGCAGACTCTTTCTGAGATGAGGATATATTTTTGACATTCGAAATATTTTACTAAACAATAATTGACAGGTAGAGACTGGATAGGTTGGGCTTCCATCCCAACACAACCACAGTTTTTACGTTATATTTGTAAATGTCTTAACAGTGGAATATATCCAAATTGATCAGCGACGTACACAGTGACCAAAGGCTTCTGATGCCAATCATCCGCTGTAAACTGCGGAAGTCTGGCTATTTCAGCGTAGAACAGGTGTTCAAGGCGAATTTCGACATAATTTCACACAGAAAATTCGCCAAGTGTCATGTTTTTACGGCGGGCATCGCTAAAAAATTTCAGAGTATTCCAGCTCGACTGGCTTGCACTGGATGAGTCTAGAAGCCTGACCAGGCTAAGGGTTTTCTCGTTCAAAGACGGTATTATTATATTGTTTATTAATTGGCGCCTGATGTATAGTTGCGCACATATACAAAGCGAGAACATACACATCTGTCAATTCATGTATCATATTGAACAACAGCCATAGCAAACCATGACTTAGGTAATATACGGTAAATAGGTCAAAATTCATATATGTAAATGATGATCCTTAGCATCTTCACAAATAGTACATCGACTTTATAAATAACACAAAAGTCTATACATGGGTGAGGTCTCAAGTTTGAGGAGAGATAGCGGGTGCTTAGGTTGAGAGGTCGTTCCCACGGAGGGAACAGCCGGTCGGCGGTAGGAGGGTCATCTGGGAGAAATTTTCGAAATTTTTTGGGACTCAAAATTTTTCTTAATTTTTTTGCCATATTGTACCACGATTTTTTTCAATTTTCCACCGTTTTTTGTTTATTTGGCTTAATGTTTGCTCTTCTCCCCTCCACGCTCCCCAATTTTTGATTTTTGCTAAAATATTCCGAGCACCTTTGACATGCGAGCGGGACGGGGTCTTGAGCCTTAGTGGAATCAGGCTGAATCCCAGGAATATCGTCGACGTCACGAGGAGGGTCCGAACCGCAGGGGGATAATCTCCTTGTGAGCACGTAGGGTAAAAGAGACAGATGGCATTCGCTGTGACGTAAAATGTGCGGTGTTAATCTGTAGAAATTCTGCCACTCAGTGTTGGGATCTGTTTTCACGGGATGTATGGTGTCCAATCTGCAGTTAAAAATCTTAGTGAGCCCAAGTCAGCCGTTTAAACTACAGCTGTTTTTGTTGCTTGCCTACTCGCGTTTACATGGCGAAAACTGTACGGACAAAATATCATAGGAACATATATATCAAGAACCTGTCGGTGATTTTCAATTTGTGTCGATTGCTGTAATATGTTCTTAACGCGCGTCGCGGGTTTATTGTAAGGTGAAATGCTTGAATATTTCCGCCAATTATGTTGACTAGGATGCATCATTAAAGCTTGATTTTATTTCCATTTGGCCGAAGCCGAGCAACGCTAGACGCTTATGAAAAGTGTTGTTTCAGTGAGAACCTGTTCCATGAGATAACTGAGTAGGATTGTAAAAAAGTGATAAATACTAATGACCATGAAATGTTTCGAAAAGGACTTGTCGTAGGTCACAATCTGGCGAGGCACCCCGTTATAAATAGAGGAATAATGTTGGTTTAAACGCTGTAATCAAAAATTATTATGACGTATTCGTTAAAATTATCAAGTAAAAGAAAGCAATTTGGTTACAGAAATTGTATGTTCAGACGATGTTGATTGCGTTAACCTGCTGAGCACTTCATTATTTAACAGAACATCACGTCATAATATTACAGCTCTTGCTTGTCGAATTTTATTTGTTCGGATATAATTGTATGTTCAGACGATGTTGATTGCGTTAACCTCCTAAGCACCTCATTATTTAACAGAACATCACGTCATAATATTCCAGTTCTTTTTTGTCGAATTTAATTTGTTCGGATATAACTGTATGTTCAGACGATGTTGATTGCGTTAATCTGCTGATCACCTCATTATTTAACAGAACATCACGTCATAATATTCCAGTTCTTTTTTGTCGAATTTTATTTGTTCGGATATAATTGTGTGTTCAGACGATGTTGATTGCGTTAACCTGCTGAGCACCTCATTATTTAACAGAACATCACGTCATAATATTCCAGCTCTTTTTTGTCGAATTTTATTTGTTCGGATATAATTAGACAATAGAGATGGGTTTTAACCTTATGAGTGTTCTAGTTCTTTTTGCATCACGCGCTTAGGCAGACTTCTTGCGTAATGCTACCAGGCACGTGAATGTCACTTTGCTTAGTACGTGGATCCTGGAATGGGATTGAGCGAGTTATGAAAAGCTACGGTATTTGCTAATGTGCTCGATTACAAAGTGTTCTGTTATCTTTGAACCGTGAGAAGTGCGAAAGAGTCTTCGAAGACTGGGAACAAAAGGTAGGATTAGATCTAATCGCGCGAATAAATCTTGTAGCTCGTTGATGACAATCTTGCTGACTTTCGAGCTCTAACTGTGATACCTCAACCAAATGCAGTCTTCAACCATAAAGTGTGAAACGACGTTTGCCCACACACGGAGTATTTTTGTAGGGAAAAGAATTTCAACACCAGGCAATAACGATGGAGCAGTAAACTGGGAACAGATATTACAGTAGATGTCTAATGACAGCTCTGCTAAAGGTTTCAACGTGAACAACCGATGTCCGGACACGACTCACCGTCTCTGTGATCGGGGTCTCTAATCGAGGTCTCACTGAGGTAATCGCTTCCTAGAATTTAATCAGTGCCCCGCTCTTTAGATTTGGATTAAGGTGGTCGATTATACAAGGTGATACTGGGTAACATGATTTGGCTAGGGTGATGGTTTTTTACTTTGCCCGAATGTATCGTAAATCTTCCGCCTTGTATATACACATATAGAAGTTTGAACATTTTCTGCATTATAGTAAATGTGACAAATGTGCGACACACCCGTTTGGTTCGACAGTTTTTGACACGAAATATTTTGCCAATACTTCAAGATTGATTATTTCATTTATACTGATATACCCATACTTTATCGTACAATTAATACAAAATTAGAAAGCCACTCTAGATTGGACGTAACAGCGTCAATTTTGAACACTTTCTCATGAGTATACTTTCCATAAATAGCCCACATATGGGCGATGACAATATTTTAATGCGATTTGACAATAAACTTCATCGCCCATATATAGGTGATATGTCCATTAAGTGTTATAACATCGTCGTCCTCATATGTGCGATGAGATTTGTACTCGTGAGGTACATCGCCCTCATATGGGAGATGGGAAAGGAAAGTTGGAATGTTATCGCCTATATGGGGGACGGTATTCCATACCACAGAGTGCAATATTCTAATTAATTTAGAATATTGATTTTAGAGCAATAGCATATGTAAAATGGATCCTAATATTGAATCTGATATAAGTGAAGATACCAACCTTCTGTCCTGAATGTGACAAGTTTCTTTTCGGAGAATGTTTCTTTGACATGAAAGTTCATGGCTCCAATTAACGTTAAAATTCGTGCTGAACAATTACAAACGTTTTTTCTTATTTCACCGACCATACTTTATCGTTTTCTTCTTATTTTGATTGTATAGTTATTTTGCGAAACAAGTATTTCATATTTTTGGGAGCGATATTATTATTAATCGCTGAGCCTTTAGTGATAGCCACATTCATCTCTCTCGCAATTTCCACACGCCGTTCGCAATTTTACTTGCTTACCTAGCACGTCACACTCGTAATACAGATACACTTTATGTAACAGGGCCGCTCCGGCCCTGTCACGAGCATTTCAGGACTTTCACACTCAAAATTGCATTGGGACGCGTTGGCACATGACCGTTCTGTATAAAAATGTCATTTGCGTTAATGTACCGTTTGTATAAAAATATCACTCATAGCCTTGAACCGTTTTTGTACAAAAGTATCGTTTGTATATCAATAAATCGTCTTTGTATGAAAGTATGGTTTGTATATCAATGATCCGTTTTTGTATAAAAATATCGCTCGCATATCAATGATCCGTTTTTGTATAAAAATATCGCTTGCATATCAATGATCCGTTTTTGTATAAAAATATCGCTTGCATATCAACGATCCGTTTTTGTATAAAAATATCGCTTGTATATCAATGAACTGATTTTGTATAAAAATATCGCTTGTATATCAATGATCCGTTTTTGTATGAAAGTATCGCTTGTACATCAATGAACTGATTTTGTATGAAAGTATCGCTTGCATATCAATGAACCAATTTTGCATAAAAGTATCGCGTGTATATCAATGAACCAATTTTGTATAAAAGTATTGCTGGTATATTGATGAACCGTTTCTGTATAACAGTGTCGCTTGTACTGTTTTGTAATTAGGGACGAGTGTTACCATTTGATGAAATCATAAGGCGATAACCTGCCTCAACCGATCTGTATGACTGCAGAAGGAGCTCCACGCCAGTAGAAACTGGAAATTAGCTTAAAACCCAACCCACAAACACTATACGTTATAGGGTTGACAGTTATGACCGTCCGGGAATAGGAGGCCCCTGGCTGCACGTTCAGGAAAACACGTTGGTCAATAATGAAATTGAAAATATTAAATTTACTTGGTTTTAGCGACACACTAAGTAATGGTCACAGAAAACAACCGGCCGAAATAAGCGGAAATCACACTTTTGGCAGCATTTGCAAGTGTAAGGGACGACGGATACCGGGTTAATTTGAAGGCCCGCCACCGTCTACGGTACCGTGATCCGGAATACAACCAGAGCAGGCTGGTAAGACACTATGGGAATTGCGGATGGACATCCAAAATCGCCCCGGACAACGCTGAAACTTCGCTTGTAACGGGTAAAGACAATCGCTACTTACGCTAGGTAGGATTGTCAACACGGAACCCGGATGGTTACCTTCCCTATATTTAGGACATATCATATATAAAATATGTACATGTATCTATTTATGTGTGTGCCCTGTGGACGACTTTTTAGACAAAGCCGCCTTGTTTATGTAGCCTATTGTAGTATACGACTAATACAAAACCCCACTTTCCGACATCCCCGTCGCCGTACCCCGCGTCAGAACCGGCGCATGCGACCCCTCGTTTCGTTCGTCGTGACTAGTTGAATCCAACAATATGTTTCCGAACCTTCGCCCGAATCCCTGCTGACCCACGGCAGTCACTCAACGATGCCTAGAAAGCGGCTGCCGACTGCTGATGGGCACCGATAATTAGAGATTTTTCGCTCCACTCTAAAATGGGCGAACCGCCCCTCATTGGATTCGTCGCGATGAGATATTTCCAAAAATACCCGGCGGGTTTCGCTCCGCCGCCCCGTTAACCCGGACGACCAACAAACGCGCCCCCACCGTAGCCACGACTCTCTCTCTCTAATGGTCGCGATTTTAGTACCGTTTTTACTCCTGCCGCCCTAGTAGCGATATCACCCCTCATTTAAATCGCCGTTGGACGGTGAGTCCAACGATACCCGGCGGGCGTCACTCCGCCCATCCGGTAACGCAGGAGAGCCCACTAAAGCCCCCATACTAATACACAGAGGAACCCATAAGTGGGTCCCGACCCGTTACTACGTCCTTCCCCCTCGTGTTTGATATCAATCGACCCCGTTTTCCGTCCTGGGACCGAATCTGACCCCATCCCCTAGAAATTTCCCAAGGGATTCCCCTTGTCCCGCTACCCTTCCCACGCCCTCCTCGTGTCCTTGCTGTCCTTTCGCTTTTGTCCTCGTTCTCTCTCTCTAACCGACGTTTCTAGTCGGTTTTCTTCTTTGTCGTCGTTGTCGTTGTTGTTTTTGACGTGTTATGAGTATGTATCTATCCTGAGCGACCTTTCTGTCGCTCAGGACGCCAGTGTGTCTGCTATGTGTAGTATGCATGTGTCTGTGTGTATGTATGTGTACTTATATACCATATTTACATGTAAGAAACATATATGTATACATATAAGGACATGGAAAACGGACGAACGAGGACACCACATACAGAATTTGTTAAATTTCAGAGTTTTACGGACGGACAAAATACGAACGCTTAGGACGGACGGGGGGCGACTTCAGCGCCCTCCCGCGGACCCTAGGGGCCTTGGAGCAGGGCCCCTGATTAATTAGGAGTACGTTAAGGTTCGCCCCGTCTCTGACCCCGAGACGGACGTTTTCCCGTCGCCGGTTCCCCCGGTGGGACTTGGAAACCTAGGCTTCGGCAGGAAAAGTATAAATTAGCTCGATTCTTTTCGATATTTTTGGATGTCCTCGCGTACGAGGGTCATCTGCTAAGTTAAATTTGGCTTAATTAGGAGGGCGGCAAGTCGAAAACCACAAAGGCCGAGTTGATGTTTGCCGACTCGGATGGGCTGGGAAGAGCAAATAGTCAAAATTCGAGCAGATTGTCACGCTAATTGGGGTTGAAGAAGGAAATTGCGTGACCCGAAAGTATCTGCAATAGTTTAAGTTAAGCTGGGACCGGAAACAGTTCAAATCTTGTTAGTTTAGGATCTGATTTCGCTGGACATCCGGCGATGAGGACGGGAAATTGGGACTTCAAAATTGACTTTTCTTGGGAAAATTTGGACAAAAATCACAGATGGTCAACTTCCGAGTACTCGGAAGATTCAAACTTAAAGTCGGCAAATTTAATTGAAGCCGACTCTCTTTAAGGACATCGACGGTTTACGGTAGCCGTCAAGATTTTATTTTCCGGAAGTGTCCCCAATTGGACACTGGACAGAAAACCCAAAAAAGAGGGCGTCAAGAAATCGCCAACGATTGGACGGCGACAAAATCGCCATCCCAACATACAGGCAGAAATTTCGAGGTTACGACCAACGCGTCGAATCTTGGAATCAGTTCGACTTCGACAGCGCGGAGTTCGGTCGACTTTACTGACCGGCTCCGACGCACTGTTTTAACGTGTTTAGTTTTCACGCAGCTCTGTTTGTTTTCGCTTTTCGTTTACCTCGGATCGACTCGATGGGCGAAAGGTTTCCGCGCAGGTACATACCTCGCGAAGGGGGTTCAGCTGGTGCTGCCCCAAGGATCGACAGCCGTAAGTGAGAGAAAGTCTTGGTGACCACAGGGGTTTATTTTCCCTGTTAATTGAAGAGTAACAGACTGTTCGTTTAGCTTCCCCGGAATGTAGCACACCCTTCGTACTTAGGTAGAAACACTCTTGTTCGCATTTTAACTCCCGGGTTCCCACCGAAATACTACACACAACCCAATTCTGGAATCAATCATTAAAATCGAGTCCCGACGTAGGAGACGTTAGGCGATTCGGGATGTACCCGTATAGAGTGCAGTGAGGACTGATCAAACCAATACGAAGTCTTGCTGATTCCCCGTGGTCATAGGTAGGACACACCGCAAGGGACGCTTCTCGTCCAGGTTTTACATGATTCGCTGCTTTTGAGTTAGGGTTATCGAATATTCCTGAGTCGACCACGGCAAAATTTCCTGAACGTGCATGACACAGAAAATAGGGAATTGTTCAATGGTTTTGCGATTATGGTTTCCAAATTTGCAGCTTCGTCGACCGTTCAATGCTCATGCCGTGTTTGAGCTTGGACAGAAACGCAGATTAGGGACGGAGGACTAGCCTCCGTCGGGTTTTAGGAAACCCTCAAAATTTCATTCTGTTCTTGAGTTAAGAAAATTTGGGAATACAAAAGACAGATCAAATTCTAGGTATTATCACTTGAGCTTAAGGTGTTTGCTTCTCACGCTAAAGGTTGCTCAAGAATTGTCTCGGTTGGATTGCTTGACACCAACCCTAAGGCGTTTTCACCAATTTAGCCGATATCTTACCTAGGTATAAGTCTCATTGTGACGACTAACCGGAGTGTTGTTCCGTGTCCTTTTAACCCCGTGTGATCAAAATAAGCTGGGGGATCACGCCCCCAGCTGAGCAAAATTTAGCCGAACTCGGACGGTGACGATGGGGCATCGTTTGGCGGTAATACGCCAGTTTTGGACCCCAATAAGAACGTGACCAAAACAACTAAGTTTACCAACGTTCGCTATTGCAATACACAATGGTCTTCTCTAGAGACCATAGTCTAAAGGAAATAGAATTAAAGTTTACCCCCGAGCCATCACCGGAAACCGCCCTTGCGGGAGAAACACATTGCGTCCCCGCCTTCCAACAAAATTTTAGGACCCTCAAAAAAAATAAAGAAAACTTACCTCCCCGCCCTGGCCATTTCGGCCCCGAACCGGGCGAGTGCAAAACCCCTTTTTCTTTTTGAAGCGAGTCGATCGCTGAGTTTAACCAGGTTTCACTATTTATCATGAGTGCCCGTTAGGCTATGTACTGCGTATGCCCCGTTTAACTTTTTCCATAGTTTCAGTACCAGCTAGTTGCACTTTCCCGTACTATGAATTGATCCTGCACGGAGAATTTAAGTCCGCTGCAGTTTCACATGTCTTAACCACTCAGCCATAGGAACACATCGACTTTTACTATTTAGTCGGTGATAACTCAACTGCAGTACAGCGCAGTTGAGGCACTGCATTATTGCAGTGCATAAAAGAAAAAGGTATCATTAGAGAGAGGCAAAGGACAAACACCCGAAGAACAAGACCAAAGACGCAAATGCGTCCAGGGCCGATCGCCCGTGGCCCGATTACTACAAATGACTCAGATAGGTAGGAAACGAGGCTGACTTGGCCTCCTGATAGGTGCGGTCCGTCAAAAAGGGACTCGCCTCACTATTTAAAACCCGATACCCAATTCGAAGAGAAATAAATCGGCTGGATGACCGTCTCACAAATTGTTCATAAGGACGCCTCATACCATGCCGCACGCCTACCGCACTCCGCCGGCCTACATTAAGGGAACTGTCTCATTCTTCCACTTGTTTCGCGCCTGAACTCCATCGTCCGGTTAGTCGTATCTTTAGGTAGGAACTGTCGTCAACTACAATAGGATGAAATTACTTATAGGCACAAATGCAAGTGTATCTTGAGGATAAACGATCTAACGCCAATCGTCCGATCCTGCAGTCAGTATTGCTTCGAGCAGCGCCCCAACCATACTGTAGAGCTCGCGTAGTCCGCCCCGAACACCGTTTCTCCCTCCACCCCGCTTAAGTCTCCGTCGCCCAGAGCGACCTGCATTGAGGAGCGATCTCTGAAGCACTCTAGGGCCCCTGCTTAGTGCACTGCATAGCTGAGTAGTTCGCTAATATTGAGTCGAAGCAGGGATAACCGCCCCTAGTTCGCAACGTGGCGAATGTCTGTACGCTCCAACCCGGATTTGTTTTCTCATCGCCCATTGCCCGTAAGTGACTAAACCGGCGCGACCTCTGCGAGTTTCTGCTAAACTCCCCTAAGGTGATTTACGTAGGTCGTCTCGACAGACGTTTGGAAACACTCGTCCCCACACTAAACTTTGAGTTTGTAAATAAACGTTGTATCTTGACACACCGACTACAGTCTTCTTCGATACCGAGACGATAGGACACTATGCTTTTCTGGTTTGTCCGCTCGGACGAGCAGGCGCTACCCGTCATGGCTTGTGGGCGAGAATGTCACAAGCACTGGCGAGTGGGGCCTTCTGCTAGATCTATTTACGCTCTACTGAAACAACCAGACAACACCGGCAAAATTTTATTCATTTTATGACTGAGACTCAAACTTTGTTAGGAACTCGCTTGACTCAAAGGAGTTAAAACTTTCGCTGGTCAAGATACCAGTGCGCTCGTTTAGAATTCACTGAAAAGAGCAGGCCTCGCCATTGATAATCCGACATTAGACACTCAGGGTTCGTCGGAATCCTGTGGGGGCCACATAGGTCAATGCTATAACACGAAGCATACCGCAATCTCAACTAAGTTAGTCAGCTTGAGCTTCGAATTTCTAGGGACACTTTCACGTTTTATCTCAACACTCGCCACCCTAAAATAGAACTAAACAACTTCCGATGAGTCTAAGATAGGGAATAGCGGCTAGGCTCCATGACCTGCGAGCAGGTGTCGGTGCTAGCCTCCCTGGGGGACCTCAGAAATCATACCCGATACTAGACACGTGCGCAACCCTTCGGGCGGGGTCCGAACACACCCCGTGAAGCGCGCCTGCGGCCTGCTAAGCTGCGTAGCTTCTTGGGTCTGACCAAGAATAGGTTCAAAATTTTGTGTTCACGGTCCACCCTTGAGGTTACGATAGCCGGGGTCGTATGGGCATGGTGTTAGGAAGTTGCGCCATGCAGCTGCGTCACCGGTTATTACATATATAACGCATAATGGTAAAGTTACATTATAGTAAACTAGAGCAGGGGTAAATACGCTTATATTCTGTAATAGTCACATTAAGTGTAAGTTTCTTGACGCCCGGAGTCTGTGTATTAAAAAATTCCTGAGCTTGAATCTAATTTGCGTAGCGAACTATTCCAGCTTTTACCTATTTGTAAAACATGGCTTAGAAACTAATTCCTCACTTCATTATTTGGCTTTGGAAATTATACAGTTTATCGTAAAGACAGAATCGAAGGTAAAGGTGGCGGAGTAGCTTTCTTCGCTTGCAAAAACATAACGCATCCCATCGTCAATATTTCAGAGCCAGAATTTGACTGGATTGAAATTACAGCGCTAGATATTTTTATTCCTACTAAAACATAAGGTGCCATGTGCATACGGGCCGCCGCAATGCGGTGCTGCGGACATTTCGTGTTTGTGTAGCTACCTAAAACTTCTTTGCTGAGGTTACATATCCTGTTACTATATTAGGTTATTTACCCGATATTAATGGGACGGAATATTTTGGCCAAAATCTTCTATTACACTCGCTTCATGGACAACATACCAGAATTAGGCTTACATCGGCTGGTATCATCTCCCACGAGAATGGGAAATTGTATTGATCTGGTGTTGACAACATCACCATTGAATGTGTCAAGCATAACAGAGGCAAAGAACTTCCCGATCATGCATTGGTTGATTTTCATCTGTCGGGATTTAGCAGTTATGCAGGGAGTCAGCTATGTTCGTTTACCATTTTAAGAACAATGATTTTTAAAGCCTGTATAACCATTTGTTTTCAGTTAGTTGGCATATTGTTTTGAACAGTTTATTTACAGTAGAGGAGTAGTGGAATACCCTTTACACAGATTTCAAGCGAAGCTGTTGAACAATTAGCATCTAAAACTAAAAGTATACTCTAAAAAGGAATTTTAGGTACCATCTTTTCACTAGGAATCTGCTCAAACGAAAAGCGAAGCTATGGAGGATAAGCAAATTAACCTTAAATTTCGATGACTAGAACAAACTTAGTCTAAAATGCTCTAAGGCTATTGGTCGTTTCAAACGGGCCCGAGAAACAAATGTTATTAATAGTGGTAAATTGTAACGATTATTTTAGATACGTTTATAACATATTGTAATCCAAATCAGGTATTAGTGCTTTGCGTGCATCCAACGGTGTATAGTTACTGACGACAAAACTAGCACTGATATATTAGCGAGCGCTCTGCTTCAGTTTTTGTTGATGACGCCGCACAGTATCCAACAGTTCAAATCATTATTGTTTCTGAACGTGCCTTGGGTTACCCTTTCTCCACAAATTGTGCATGAACTTATGGAGTGTTTGAAATGAAATCATAGCCACCCTCCCGACGGCTATACACAGTACTAGACAGGGATTCACTTTGTTTCCCTTATGCCCATATTTTCGAGCAATACTTTGTAAATACCAGCCTACCAAGACGCAGGCTGTGCGCTGACTTAATTCCGCTATAGCATCTCTTGCGTTGAAGTATTGACCTATACGATTACTTTCTAACTGTTGTAAAATTATGGAGTCTATTGTTAATAATGCAGTCTTATTTGCGTTGTAAAAATATAATTAATCCAAACCAACATGGTTTTGTGTCAAAGAAATCAATATGTACTCAGCTGCTTGAATCTGTTCAAATGCATTAGACAATGAAAAATAAGTTTATATTGCCTACAGTAATTTTGCAAAAGCGTTTGTTACCGTTTCGCATGTCAAACTGTATTACAAAATTTCACGTATAAGCATTACTGGCGTACATTTGAATTGGATTACTGCTTTACTCAGCGGAAGATCGTTCAGAGTTAAATTGAATAATACACATTCAAATTCACAAATAGTTCTATCTGGAGTGCCTCAAGGCGCGTCCTTTGTTTTTTTGTTTTTATATATACTTTCTTTCTCACATGTATAATGATGTTGCTTGTTGTTTAAATAACATGAAGTATAAACTCTTCCCAGACTATCCCCTTACCCCCTAGGCGGGCCCTCGTGGCCCGGTAGGTGCCCGTAATATTGTTAGGAGGCCTCCAATGTTGGAGAGGTGGCTCCAAATGTCGTGAAGATGGGCTTCAATGTCGTAAAGGCGCCACTGCCGCAATCAACACCAAAATATATTTTTAACAATACATAGGATGACGTTGCTGTTCTCCCTTACATTTGATATTAAGAAAAAATTTCCGAAGAGGACCCCTATCGTCGCTGCACGGGTGGGAATTGTGGTTTCTTAAATAAACCAATCACTTGTGTCGCAGCTGACCCGTATCTTTCTCTTTCCAGCTTTTCAGTATTCTTATACAATCCTACGTCCGCCTCAAATCCGCGGTCATTAGCAAATTCCAGATCGTTCCGAGATTGCCACCTCGTTCTTCAAGCGACAAGAGAAAAGATTTTATTCGTAATTTGCCATTACCAATTACTAAAAAGTACCACCCCATTGACGTCTGCTTGGGAGCTGGGGAAGTAACGTCTGATAGGCTGCGATATGTCACTCCGCATCGAAGAGGCCGAGCCTGCCCAACTGAGATTACTGTCTTTCCTAAATAAGACGAGATTTCCTGCCTTGGCGTCATGGCGTGACAATGTCCGTCTAACATTTGTGAAGTGAGGTCCGCTCGGCGATAAAAAAATCACGAGGGTACGAACTCGAGATTTAAAGGAACTTCAACGAAGGCTCCCTATTTATAGCTTGGTTAAATCGTAGTGTATCGGCCTAGCTTGCAAATGACTGCGTCTGCATCTTAAACCAATTCGCGTGAAATTCTCGTTTTCTATGCTGTTTTCCATACACAACACGTTCTTCGTTAGACCTGGAGCCACTCGCGCACCACCTGATCCTGGCGAGACAAACACCCTATCGTTGGTGTTCTGTGCGCCCCCAGTGGAGCTTATCAGGAAAGTAAAAACAGAGGGATTCGTGTTCTCGGTTCAGTGGCCCGCCGACGAGGACCTGAGCGTATCGTTAAAAATCAACGGGGCTCCCTACCATTTCTGCACGGCGTGAGAGATCTCGCTTACGGTTTGAGTGGTTAACTTGCGGAGTGGTCGAACATCTCACAAGGACAAAATACGAAAACGTTTAGGGGTCTCCACTGGCTAATTTGTACTTGACTGTTTACGCGACTACCTCTAGACTGACCACTGATTCCCAGGTGTTTACTCTGTTATACCGTGTCCCTGTGTACTTTTCTCCTTTTCTCCCAACAATTATAATGTTCACCCACCGAGCAATGATGCCAAAAATTCGCGCGATGAGTGAACATTGTTAGCTTTGGTCCTGCTCATTGCGCATGCGCTTACAGTCGCGCAGAGTATCGTCCGGACACTTCAGCACCCATAAGGGCGGCCCATATGCGTTTTTTTGCGAAAAACCGGGCTGCTGCGAGAGGCTCTCCGCCGTGGCTGCACGGCGTGAGACCCATTTGGAAACCGACAGCGACTACGAACGCAAAGCAAAAACTATCAAACAGACGGGAAAACACGAAAAGCCGCTGACGACCGCCAAAAGTGAACTCAAATCTCAAAACAAAAACTCGACTGGATCCGATGCTGCATCGGACAGTACTATTTTATACTCTTTGTCTACCGCCTTTTTTGCTCGATTGCCCCAGACGCGCCAATTTCAAATTCAAAATTGAACACCTGAAACTGTGCGTATAAATATACATAAAATACACATTTGTATATCTACACGTCCCTGGAGTGCTGGTTTTCTAAAAGTTCTAAAACTGAGTTGCCCAAAACCGATACTAAAACATACGTTGTATAGCAAATTTTTAAAAATAATATATACAGAGACTGCTAAGTCGGCATACAAGCAATGGAATAACAATGGCCGTTGGTCACCTAACAAACACAACAATATCAATCAACAATATGCTGGTCGACGAGTAGAGAAACGTAAAATTGTGTCCTCCAACAAACGAGCGATAAACCTCGCGGTGGTCGGCGCGAGGCTTCTGTAGGAAAAATATATCAGCGCTGAAGGCGCTTGAATTTCATAAGGATTTGAGCATGTCTTCAGTGATTGTAAATTAACGCAGCAAAGTAAGCGGCCGGACGAGATTAGTTCTTTGCCCTGGCAAACCGCCTGCTTCAGAAATGATGAATTTTAATATGTATCCTGTAACAGGCCCGTTCCGGTCCGTTACGTTATTCTCACAAGATTCCGGCGTTAAAACTGCTTCAAGGTACCTTAAATTGAACCAAGATATGGTTCAGGGGAACAAATTATCGTAAATCGAATGGTGCCATGGTCTTTGTCAATTGTATTGCTTACCATTGCTTGTTATTATGTCAATTGATGCACTTAATATATACATGTTTTGTTCTTGCCTTTGTATTCGTAATTTGTAATGCTACGTCATTTTGGGACGGGCCCGCAGGCGCCCACAGAAAGCTTGACCCGGCTAAAAGTTTGGAATTCATACCTACGACAATGACGCAAATAATAGAGAACCTGAACGGAACTCGACTATTAGCCCCTATTTTCCCACGCTGAAATTAAAGATTTTGACCGTCCGGGAATAGGAGGCCTTTGACAATTTAAGGGATTGGGAAGTGATTGAAATCAAGGCTCTCAATTTTACCTGGTTCCAAGTAAACCATAGCTTAATGGTTGCAAAAGTAAGCTGAAACAAGTGGGTTACGGTAGTTTCCGATTATTCGGAAACAACGGAACTCGGGCCTGTTTGTCGGCCCGTAACCGTCCAACGGTTCAGATTCACCGAAAATACCCGAGTACTTTTCGGTAGAGAATTCTTAGGGCTCTCGAACGAGCCCAAGACATCACAAATTACTGGAGGATCTCCTGAGATATCCTAGGGACAAACGGGTAAACATTCAGTTAGCAGCCAATACTTACGCTAGGTTTGGCTGGTGACCATGGTCACGAGTGGACCCAATATAGACTTATATGGAAATATAGCTATGCATATATATGTGTACTGCTTGACCTTCGTGACTCGCTGTGTCTATTTGTCCGCCCCACCGTACCAAAACCTTTCTTTTATAGCACCCTTTGGAGCCCCAAAATTGCCTGACCACCATGCTAACAACTGGTTTTCCTGGTTACCATCGGACCAGTGAGTAAACGTACGCGTGTTTCCAAGTAATCCACCCATCTAGGCACCTGGCGAGGCCACTCGGGTCTCGATCCGATCAGTCATTCCGCCACTAGATCACTCATTTCCCTATATTGTACCGTACCACGGAAATCCAACATAAAATTCTGCCTGTTTTGTACCAACTCCGTATTTGTCCCCCGAGCCTAAATGTGCTCATGCGAACCCTTATTTTATTCGCCTGCTCCTGGCGAGTACAACGATATCCGGCGGGTCTTTGTCCGACTTCGCGTTAGCCCGTTCTGACCGATAAAGTGCCCCCCAAATTTGGCATATCGACCGCAAGTGGGTACAGACCAACCGAAAATTTAACCCCAACCCAAAAGTAGGCAAACCGCCCCTCATCACATTCGCCACGTCGAGATATCTTCAAAGATGCCCGGCGGGTCTCCATCAGTCGCCCCGTTAACCCGGGACGGCCGAAAATGCGCCCCCCACTTTTTGCCGACACTCTCTTTAACAGTCTTTAACAGTCGTGATTTTAGTGCCCCTCTACCCGCTGCCGTTAAGGTAGGGAAAACACCCCTCGTTTGAACCGTCTTTCCAAGGCGAGTTCAACGATGCCCGGCGGGCGCCGCTCCGCCCAACCGTTAGAGCGGGAAAGCCCGCTGAAACCCCGTATGCTAATATATGTCGGAACCCAAAATTGGGTCCCGACCCGCCACTGCGCCTACCCCCCTCGTGTTTGGTATCGTTCGGCCCCGTTCTTCGTCCTGGGACCGAATTTTGCCCCAGCCCCTCGAAATTCCCTCGGGAACCCCCTGTCCCGCTTCCCTTCCCGTGCCCCTTCCTTTCCGTTTTCCTTTTCGTTTTCTTTTCCTTTTTCACTCTCTCTAACCGACATCTTTGGTCGGTTGTCGTCGCTGCTGTCGCCATGAGTGTGCTATGTGTGTGTGCGTGTGTGTATGTGTATGTGTTGCTGTTGTTGTTGTTGTTGTGTTGTGCTGATGTTGTCGTGGTTCTGCGTGTTTCTAGTGTGAACTTGAGCGACCTTTCTGTCGCTCAGGTCGCCTGTGTGTCTCATGTGTAGTGTGTGTATGTGTTCATGAGTATTGTATGTATATGTGTATGTATTGGATATGTATATATATATATATAGTATATAGGAACACGACAAAAAACAGGACGCGTCGGGACAAGACGTACAAAACGACGCTAAAATCATGAGTTTTACGGACGGACTGGACGCATAGGATTAGGAAAGACGGGGTAGATTTAGGGCCTTCCCATGGGCTCCGGGAGTTCCTGAATGGGATCCCGGATAGTTCAGAGGATACGTAGGAACGTGCTGTGTCCCAGGCCGCGAAATCGGCCCATTCCCTCTTTCGGTTCCCCCCCTTTCGGGACGTCCAAAGACGTCCTGTCGGGATATCTGAAAAGCCATTAGCTTGGAATGCTAGGAATGTTTGGCTTTATCTTGTAAGCCAACATATAAACGTGCAATGTCTGCACGTTTATCCATGGATAGGGCGATAAAATTTAGCCCCAGATGCCCTCCAAATAAGCTTAATTAGGTGATGGATGAGGCAGCTAACTCGCTAAATAACAGGAATTTGGCTTTAAAGCGGCGAGTTAGCTGGGGAAAATTTGATGGATGAGGACCAGAACGCAGAAAAGACATAT